>JAVJIF010001948.1:0-121464 GCA_038442645.1 Agave tequilana
AGGAAATCACCTCTGTCCCATCCATCACAACACCATAGCGAGCCTCTCCCGTTGATTGAATATATGACTATTATGGGGGCTCGTTGTACTGAGCAGGATCGTGGGCTCAAAGCCAGCATGACATTTAGAAATATTCACTGCGTTGGATGTTGGATCCAACGAAACATTTTAGGGCTTGACCACACCTCCTCTTTCAACAGACCAGTGTTGCAAATTATACATGATTTAATGACTCGTCAACACTCGGTTGTTGAATAAGGTCATCTTTCATGCACTAATAGCCAACTCTTCACGCACACGAGGTGCCAATACTCCCATCCCATATTGATTACACGTTTGTGTAGGACTTTCCTACCAGCTGATGTATTTGATTCATTCGACCGAGTGGTTTGTTGCACCCGGAGAGACCTACCAGTTCGTACAATAGTTGTTTGCATGCGGTCTGGACCCTACTGTCCAACCCGAGGATGTTCCGGTAGAGTCCTCTTCTGAGGAGAGTTTTGATGCAGAGGATGAAACCTGAGTTTGGAGGCAGGACCCCCACATGATACACATGCCTTCATGTCCTCCATCTGGAAGGGCATGAAGAAGATTTTTAGGGGTCAAGTGAGGCTGAGGAAGAAGATGGAGGAACAATCCTCCAGGTTAGAGGAGCAATCCTCTAGTTAGAGAGCATTGAGGCGAGGTTGAGGAGGACACAGTCGGCAGGACCCAGTACTACTTCGGGTCCAAAGAGGAGGAGGGAGTGACTTTTTACCTTACCTATTTCATGCATCATTTTTATCTTGCATACATTGAGGACAATGCATGAGATAGGTATGGGGGGGTATGTACTAACATAGGACTTTTTATTTTCTTTATAGGATTTTTATTTTTTAGGATTTTCATTTTTAGGTCTTCCATTTTATTTTTAGATTTTATCTTTTTTCTAGATTTTCCACTTTCTTTTTAGATTTTACCTTTTCTTTTAGAAAAATAAAAAAAAATAATAATACTAATAAAAAAAATAAAACTTTTTGAAAAAAAGAGACAAGTTTGATCTATTTTTAAGAAAATTAAGATGTATCTTAGAAATTAAGAAAGCCTTAATTATGACATCTTAAACCTAGTTGAAATAATAGATCTTGTTGGAAATTATAGGCTAAGTAAGAAAAATTGGTGAGATATTTTTTGAAATTTTTGCCTTAGATAATATGCACTTTACACTTACACATTTCTTGGGATGGAGACAAAGACCAAAAATGCCATATAAATAAAAGAAAAATAAAAGAAAAAAATATATATAAATAAAACATCACCTATTAAGCTGGAGAATGTGCCTCAAGAAGCTTGATTATTCACGCCTAACGGTGGTAAAGGAAATAAATAATCCCCCTTAGTTTTGTGGCCTTTTTTACTCGAGACCTTAAACCCGAGGGATGTTTTCTCATCTGGTGCCCTAAGACCGTCTGGTTTGGGAGTCATCGGTTAAAGGCTCGCTACAAGGGTAAACTAGAAAGCCTAGACTAAGGGAAGAAAATAAAATATAATATATATATATAATCTATATATATATATAATATATATATATATATATATATATATAAATGGCTTGATGGTTGGAGTTGAAATCCCAGAAATCTTCACGAGCACGGTGTGCATATTATCTAGGTTTTATGAAAGATAAAATATTCAATCCAATTTTGAATTCTTACCTTAATTGAAAACAAGATCTTGCATGGAGACTAAGTTTAAGGAAGAATGATTATAGGTGGACTTATGACCTAGGATCACTTATATTTTTGTAAAAATAGTTCGTAAATATGTCTCTTGTTCAAAATGCGTTTTCAAAACACTAACATTTGTCTTCTTTCTTTATGGATTTTGTGGGTGTAATCCGCTGAAAACCTCAGGAGACAACACTCCTCCTCTAGGGTAACCTAGAGGTTTAACGGCTTGTTGCCACATGCTCAGTGCAATCGCGTCACCTGCGAAAGTGGTGTAATAAAATTGGTAGTTAGGATTTTCTTTTCTTTTTCTTTGTTTTTGCTCGGGACGAGCAAAAGAATAAGTGTGGGGTGTGATTGGTATCCAATGTTGCATATTTTACCACATAATTACCATGCATTTAGTTAATAAATATATGATTTTACTCATCTTCTCTATATTTTGCAGGTACACACTCTAATGGAGAGAAAGCCAATAATCACTTTAATTAGCAATAATTAAAGGGATTAATCCAAGATTAAAATAAAGCCAAGATTTGAATTCAAGATCCAGAGAGATCCACGCAACAACCCAAGATTCTAGAAGGCCACGTGGCTAACAACCTCGTAACCAATCTCCAACAGAAAGTTGTTAGCCAACGGATTCTGTTTTGCCGCGCCTGCAGCGCGCGCGCGGCAGATCCAAGGCCGTGGATCTCGGATTTTGCGCCAACAAACTAGGTTCTGGATCCTTCACCTGGGGCTATAAATATTGGACCAAGGACCTGCGAGCAAAGACTGAATGGAGAAGAGAGGAGAAATTGTTAGTTTTTGTAATTTTCATAGGTTTTTCTCTAGGTTAGTTCTTTAGTCCCTCTTCTTCTTCCTAGATACTTTGTAAAAGAGAGAGATGTGAGAGAGAGAGCTTGTGTAATCAAGGAGTGACAACTTGAAGCAACAAGGATTCATCCATTCTCCTTCCTCTACTTGAGCTTGGTTCTAGTTTACTTGCTTTCTTTAATTGCTTTCTTTACTTGCTTGCTTTAAATCCTTGCAATTTAATTCATGCTTTGTTTACTTTTCTTATGGCTTGTAGCTAATTCTCTCTCCATGTACTAGCTAACCACTAGCCTTGCCATCTTCACTAACTCATGGTGATTGCTTTATTCATCTTGCAAGTTGGATGGTCTCTCCTTCTCCGATGGCTTAAACCACCTTCATCTACATGAGAAAGTAATTAGATCAACACGCAAGACGAAATCTACGCCGATGGAGTGACAACATGAGGCACGCCTTCACTATCACGGAGTTTGGTAAGCTTTGGCAAGGTAGTAAGGTAAGCTAGTCATAGTTTGATTCTTTAAGTTTTCATTCTTTCTAGTGTAATACCAAATCCATCTTGATTTCTTTTCCACTTTCCATCATGAACATATTCATCCATTCTTTCATTTCTTGTTCCATGATTGTTTTATTCTATTAAGCATAGTAGACACTTTCGTTTACTTTCTTCACTACGATTCGTAACGCTTCTATCGCTAGCTCTCCCTGAGAATCGACTCGGTATAGCCTTATGCTATAACGGAGATAGGAAAGGATACATCGATACATTTACAACACCTTTCCCGTCTTAATCAATGACGTTATAGTTTGGCCTACCAAATGTGTTGCATTTTCTGAACAACGAACACCAATGCCAAACATTCCTTCTCGATCGGGTTGTATCGATGTTCGGCCCCGATCATTGTTCTACTCAAGTAATAGATAGCTTGCTCGTATCCTTGATCGTTGTTCTGGGCTAGTAAAGCTCCTAAAGAATGATCCATTGCTCGGACGTATATCAAGAAAGGTTTTCGTACACCGGGTTGTAAGGACTGGTGGTGTGTGAGGTATTGTTTAATTTCCTCAAATGCTTGCTGGCAAGCGTTGTCCCAAATGAACGAGACACCCTTCTTCATTAATTTGGTAAAGAGTTGGCATCTTCCGGAGAGATTCGAGATGAACCTCCGGATGTATGCCAATCGTCCTTGCAATCCCTGAGTTCTCTGAGATTTTGTGGAGGTTGCATCTCCTGAATAGCACGGACCTTTTCTGGGTCCAAATGAATTCCTGTGGAAGTCACCATAAACCTTAGGAACTTGCCACTGGCCACCCCCAGGAAGGATTTGGTAGGGTTCATCTTCAATGATGGGTCCGCGCTGATATCAAAGATAGCCTTTAGATCGGCTATGTGATTACCTTTGACGCGGCTTTTTACTGCGATGTCGTCAACATAGCATTCCATCGTTTTGTGCATGTGTTCGTGGAAAATGGCATTCATGGCCCTTTGATATGTCGCCCCTGCATTCTTTAGTCCGAAAGGCATGACGGTGTAGCAGTATACCCCAGTGGTGTCCTGAAAGAGGTATGTTTTTCATCGTCAGGATACATTTTGATTTGATTATACCCTGAAAACCATCCATGAAGGACATTTCGCTCGAATCCACACGTATGTCATTCATGACATCTGTGATTGGCAGTGGGAATTCGTCCTTGGGACAGGCCTCGTTTAGATCACGAAAATCAATGCAGATCCGGATCTTTCGTTCTTTTTAGCAACGGGGACGATGTTGGCTACCCAATCAGGATGTTGTTCTTCCTAATGAAGCCAGAGTCTATAAGTTTTCTAACTTCTGATTGAATTGCCTCTATTACTTCTGGACGGAACCGTCGCTGTTGTTGTTTGACAGGCTTTACGTCCGTACTAATGTTGAGGCGATGCATAGCCACTCGAGGATCCAATCCAGGCATGTCCTCGTAATTCTAGGCGAAGACATCTATATATTCTCGCACAAGAGATATTAGATCCTTTTTCTCAGAAGGCGACAGGCTTTCGCTTATAAAGATGGGCTTAGGATTAGCCTCATCTCTTAAATTAATCTGAACAACCTTATCTTCTATGGGTGGCTTGCGCTGTTCAAAGAGTATCCCAAAGAGCATTTAAGTGTTTGATCTAAGGATCTGTATTAGATTGGGTCATTTCTTCATCCCTGTCTTCCAGGTGGCGTGTTGAAACCATATTCACTGAAAGTTCTCTGAAGATGTTGCCGACACTAACATCTGACTCCCACGATGACGTGCCGAGAGTAATCATGACATAATGACCCTCCAGAGTCAGAGGCTGATGGGATCGGGGTTGACACATAGCCCAGCCCCTGCGAGTCTGATGATAATAATCAGGGGTTTTCCTTTAGGCACAAAAGATCGAGTAGTGTTCTCCTTCCTTTGCCAAAATTCAACCCTGGACCATTCGTCAGATCATACCCCATACTTTCCATCATTCTGAGAGCATTTGGCTCATAATGACCGAACTGAGGGAGTTCTTCTCGCTTTCTGATCCTTCACGGACATCGGTTCTGGTTTAATTTACCCGAAAAGAATTGGTTTTTTGCCTTTCCGTCTTACTGGAACCATGAATATTGATTCTTACGCATCACCGGCATCTTGGTACGTTTCGAAGGACGACTTCACTGGTACATGCAATGATGTCAAAGCATCTATTGCCGACCAGAGGTCTTCATCCATTTCAGTACTAGTGTCTGACGACACTGAATCAGAAGTGAGCACAGAAAAATAATCCAAATCTAATTTTTCATTAATATACCATCCGCCTACATCATCGGTGGTGTCATCAACACCGAGCTTATCAATGCTCGTTATAAGTGGATCTAGTTCCCACATGCACTCTTCTTTTTCCGGCTCGGTGTCAGCTTCATTACCAGAGTCTGGCTCCTCTGGTTGCGAGATTTTGTCTGTTTCCACAGAGTCCTGATACAAGAGAGAATCTGTGAAATAGTTCTCGACTCCCTTGAACGGATGCCTTTCGGCAATCAACGTTCGTACCTTTCCACTCCCGTAAATGTATTTCATGACATGGTGGAGAGTGGAGGGAACGATAGAATTACGATGAATCCATGGTCGTCCCAGCAGCAGATTGTATGAGGTGTCAGCATCGATCACGTAGCATGTCACTTCCGACTTTAAATCCCAATTTGACATTTGAGCTTGATCTTCCCCATTGGACGGGTACCATTAGCATTGAACCCATAAATGGTCGTCTGGGTAGCGCTCAACCGGTGGGTAGGAATCCCTAAATGTTGCATGACTCGGCGAGGCATAATGCTCAATGCGGACCCGGGATCTACCTGAATGCGGCTTACTTCAGATGAACCAATATACCCTGTGAAGTATAGGGGTCGATCATGTTTCCTCTTAACCTGTATATCATCTGCCGTGAAGGTGATGCAGGGAGCATTTTGGGAGGCATGGAGGCAATCCTCTACATCTTCCTCCTGTGGTCAACGGTACTTGGGTCATGAAAACCTCAGCATTAGCTAAACCTCTTGTAAAGCTTCTCTGGTTGACTTCGATAGCCTGAGGAGCTCGTAAAGAGTGATTCAGGCCGGGATATTGGCCAGTTGAGTCAGGACGTCAAAACGGTAAGGTGTTGTGGATCCTTTCGCGATGTCTTTTGAGAGAGCTTTGGAAACCGAAGCTCTTTCTGTCTCTCCACGGGTTGTTTTGTGGAGGGCTTGGCTGACTCTGTAGCAGGTTTTGGAGGAGTTGCCGCCCATTTCGTCATACTTTTTCAAATATGACTGACCTGAATGGGTTTTCGCCACAAGTTGTTGGGTTCTGTGGCAAGAACTATCATTTCTTCTTCTGAATCAGTCAGCGAGGGAACATCAGTTTCTGCTTCCCGGAAAGAAGCGCACACCACATTGCAGGACGAAGCCTTTGCCTTACCTTTGGACCTCCTGCTGGTAACAGTGGTCCATTGCTGGCCCTTCATAAGGTCAGGATGAACCCACATAATTTCCCCCTGAGGTGTGGGGACAGGTACAAGACCCTTTCTCTTGCTGATGGTGAGGGTCTATGTTGACCATTCTTAGTTCCCCTTTTGGGGGGGACTACTCCATAGGGTGTTGGAGGTTGTCTTCCAAACTGGAGGAATGATGTCATATTGGCCGTCACTTTTTTCTGCTCTGGACGGAGTTTTAATATCTCTGCGTCAATCAAAGCTTGAGGATGTCTTTGAAGATATAATAGCTCTTGGTGGGGTGTCCCAGCATCCTATGATTCAGGCAGTAGTGGGATTATCAGTTTTACCGACTTCTTCAGGGCGTCTAGCTTCAGGAAGCTTCAGTCTGTTACTCTGTTAAGTAACTTGAACAGCGAATCAATATGTTCGTCCTTGAAGGAATACTGCTTGCTGGCGCGCGGCTGACTTGAAGAGCCACTTCCCTTGACCAGTTGAGGTTTGACGGGGGATTTGGTCTCTGTCGCTAAGTTATCCTTCTTTTTGTTTGAAGGGATGCGTTTGGCACACGCCTTGTCGACCTTTCGGGTCTAGGTTGTTTTCTTCTTCCTAACCCGGGCGACAATTTCTTCAGCCTGTTCACCTTGCTGGATTAATTGTTTCCAGGTGCGGCTTTCAGCAATTCCTATTTGGGCGAGGACCGAAGTTTGTAGATTGTGGCGGCATGTTTCCACCAGGGTGACCTGGGTTATACCGCTTGGACATTGAGTGCTACGTTCCGAAATCTTTCTACAAAGCATTTGACGGACTCCCCCTTCGTTGCTTTGTGGCCAACAGAGTAGGCATTGTGACCTCTGAGTCGTCTTCAAAGAAGCGCGTTAGGAAGAGCTTCTCTAAATCGTCCCAATTTTAATGGAGCCTTCTGGGAGCTTCATGAACCATTCAAAGGCAAGCCCTTTTAGGGTGCCGATGAACAAACATGCCAGGATGGCATCGTTATCTACCACGTTCCCTGTCTGAGACTTAAAGTAGTAGATATGTTGGTTCGGTGACCCTTTACCGTCAAATGCTTGGAGGGTCGGAGCTTTGAACTTGGGAGGGTATGGAACAAGGTCCCACTCGGCCGGATATGGCCGGACCACTCCTGCTACTTGCAGGCCTTTCCGGTTGGTAAGGGCCTCAAGACGTTGCTCTAATTGATTCATTCTTCTAGAATGAAACCCTTCCCTGGTCTCGGTCGTCTTTCCCTGAGGTGAGGATTTGGACGAGCCAGAAGTAGATTGCTCTTTCTCCTCAATATGTACAGAAGATGAGTTTCTCCTCTTTTTCGTTTGCCTTTAGACTTTTTAGAGGAGGCTTTGTCGGTTGACTTCCTCTTGTCTTCAAGCAATTGTGCCAGCATCTGCTTGAGGGAATCGATAGATTCTTGTTGAGCATGAATCATCTCGAATTGTTCCTTCTGGACCTAGGCTTGCTGCTCCAAACGCCTGGCTGTCTCCTGGAGTGTTTGTCCATATATATAAAGGCCTCCTTCTCTATAGAAGAGTTTGAAGCCTGTGACTCTGCAATAGCGGAATGCGAGTCATTTACCTCAATGCCTCGGGCCAGGGCACTGTAGTTAATGGGGGAATTACCCCAGTCCGAGTGCGAGTATGTCGGTACACTCCTTCTGGTTCTGTGTAAGACTCATCGGAGCTGACTACAGGTTGCTTTCCCCTACTCCTGCTCGTCATGTTTGCAGTGAGCTCAGGGTATTCAGCGTCAGAGAAAATCCTCCTCCTGTAGGAACGATTTCTTTTAGTTGATCGGGAAACAGAGTCAGCTATCTAACTTGAGACTGCTGGCTTGCACCTGAACTGCAACGACACTCAGAGAGCATTGTGATAACCCGTTCGTAGCAACTCGATGAAGTGATCCGATTAGCACTTCTCTTCCTTGTCAAATAATCCCTTAGATCCATGGGAGGGAGATCAAAGAGATTAGCCTCGCAATGTCGAGGGCGGGAGGCATCCTTGCTTTGTACAGCTGGGATGCAGGGTTCAGAGACGCGGGGCGCATGAACGCAGCTCTTGTGTCGCGGCTTCAGAACGCGGAGTCTGGCGTCTCTGCTGAGAAAAGACGCAGTTCCGTGTTACTGATTGTCGCGTCTGGACAGAGACGCTCGAGAAACGCAAGGCTGCTGGGCCCCGTGTATAGAAGCGCGTGTCTCTCGTGTTTTTGACAAGGGGCACGAGCTTCGCATTGGCATTTGGGGAGCGGTGCTTCAGAGGTGCACGCTTGGTGACCCTCACGTTTAGGTTGCCAAACGCGAACTTCACGTGTCTGATATGGTACAGAAGAGATGCTGGTCTGAACTTTGCGTCCTATCTCTGTTGGACAAGCAGTTTTCCAACTTGTAGTTGACGAGCACGCCTTCTCTGTCACCGTTCAGCGTTCCGGTTACGTCGTGGGGTTGAAGGGAACCCCCGGCAAACCTGGCGCTGAGGAAGAGGATGGGCTGGCTGGACATCAGGAACGTTGACCACGCGGGTCTCCTGAGAGACGTTGACCGCGAGCGTTACGCATGATGCGATTAGCCACGACATCCTTCTCACCAGTCGTGTCTGAGAGAATCTCAGAGCGGACTTCGGCAAAATTCCCGTAGAGACCCTGCGGTAGGCCCGGGCCTTAGGGCTTTTGGAGCCAGAAGAGAGAAACTCTTCATACTTCGCCTGGTCAAATTCCACGACAAGTGATTCGACCGTTTCCCCATGCAGATGACGTCACCTTGCGCCTCCACTTGCTCGTCAGTAGAGAAAGTAGTCCCCAGCGGAGTCGCCATCTCTTGTTTGACGGGAGAAGGTTCCTTCTAAAATTTTCTTGAATCAAATAAAAAATACAGTGGATTTACACTCTGACTACAAGAGAGGAAAGATGTTGAGACTTGAATCTCCCTTTTGTTTTGTGCTGGGTTCTTGAGGTAGCGATGGAAAGTGAATCTTGTTTTCCGTGACCGGGTGAACGTCACAAAGCTTCTTGAGGATCTTCTCTTTGGATGGCAGATGAAGCAACACAGCTCCTGTCGACCAGAAATCTCAAAGAGATTATAAGCAAAGATTACTTGTACACAACAAGTTGTTTTGAAAGAGCTGGACTCTCTTTCTTTTTGGTGGAAGTCTGGGGCTTTTATAGCTCACGAACCAAGTTCCTCTCCAAAATTATCTGATTAACCGACCGACTACTTTTCAATAGCAAGCGGGGGCTATTTATAGAGGTTTCAGAGGTGAACGTGCCCCCTAAAAACACTCAAAATGGGGTTAACTTCCTCATTATATGGGCAGTGATTGCCCCATAACAAGGGCAGTTATAACTGAGACGCGGTTTCGACCCTCGCGTCTTGGTGCTGCAAGGATACTGAGACGCGGGGTTTTGACCCTCGCGCCTTGGTGCTGCAGTGATGCTAAGACGCGGGTTTCGGCCCTCGCGCCTTGGTGCTGCAGTGATGCTGAGACGCGGGTTTCGCCCTCGCGCCTTAGTGCTGCAGTGATGCTGAGACGCGGGTTTGATCCTCGCGTCTTGATGCCGCTGTGATGGCTATGATTAGCCCTGCGTCTGGAGTTTGGACCTGCTTTTTGATGACTTATCTTTTAGTGATTTTTAGACAGCCTACACAGAGTTGCGTCTTTTCTACAATTAAGGCTCTGTCTCACCTACAACTCAGTGCTGCCTGAGTCTCTTCTCTACAACTCATAGCGCGTCTCAGCAAAAAGCTAAGGATTGCGTCTCCACAATGGTCAAGAGCCGCGTCTGTGAGAGCTGCGTTCTCCCACACAACAAACAGTCCGTCTGATTCTCAAAACACAAAGGAGGAAAAAAAACGAGACAAATTTGATAACTTTTATTATTTATATCAAAATGATAAAAGTGATATATTCACTTTTTTATTTAATAAATGGAGTGTTACAAAAAAAGGGAGATACAAAAGGAGGAGGGCTAATCCCGCTCAGCCAAAGAGTAAATCCAGTCCCGGAGGCGCTGCATCACGCGCTGGCATACTTCTCAACTTCTGCCCAAGTTTGAACCCTCGGTTCTGCATCTGATAAGAATCTCTTCATGGCCAGCTGTTCTTGAAGAGATTCCACCTTGGAAGAGCGGGCAATAAGATCTTCTTAGACCCGTTCTTTGCAAACTCTAGCTCCTCTAGTTTTTTCCTGGCAACAACAAGCTCATGCTCATTTACCTGAATTAAGGCTTGCGCTTTGGCAATAGCTGCCCGAGCAATGGCTGCTATGCATTCTTGGTGACGACCTCAGATTCCCTGGAGTTAGCAACCAATCTTTGGTAGCTATCTTGGAAGTCATGGAGGTGACGCGCTCCTCAGCCATCTACTCCTCCATCTCCTTTCGCTCGCATTCTCCAAGGTAAGGAGCTTATTCAGCATCAGTCGAGTCTCATCCACCAGACTAGCCTCTCCAGGGTCCTTGGTCTCTTCAAGCATATCCCCAGCTGTTCGACTAGCGCCAGATAGGCCCTAGCTTGCTCTGAACTTCCAGTATGACGGCTATTCTCAATCTGGTTTCAAGAAGCATCCGGGCAAACTCGAAGGATCTTCTCGCGGAGAGAACCAATTCGATGTAGGACCTCAAGGAGGTGAAGAATTGTTGTACCATCTAATGTGTCAATTTTTCCATGATGTCCATGACTGAAGCCAGGTATGTTGGTGCACTCTCGGATCCCCTTTCTATGGTTGTGTGTATAATGTCCGTAGAGGCGGGAGCCATCTCACTTGGTGCAGAGACGAAGCCAACATCAGGTTCTTTCAACGCCGAGGTCGTGCCCGGCACCTCCGGGACTGTTACGGTGGTAGCCTCTAAAGCAACAGGCGCAACGACAAACTCAACAGTACATGGTTCAGCGGTTGAAGTTTGAAGTACGATGTCCTCTGCGCCAGCACTTGCCACCGGCTCTTCCACTTGAGCCAGCCCAGTACTCTCTACAATCATAACATTGGTGTTAGCAATACTGATGAGAATAGGAGTATATGGAGAATCCTTGTCCTCTTACCAAGCCGAGGATCCAAAGACGGTAGATCCTTTGGCTGGCTGCTCTTGGATGAGGGTTCATCAAGCATCGGCGTCGATCGACCGTTATGTGATCCGTTGAAGGAAGAAGCTCTTCTTTGGCGCTCTTTCAAATATTTTTGATCTGAAAGTTTTGATCAGAGGTGTAATGTTAACCTAATCATGAGATGAATCCTGTTAAGAATAATACTTTTTCAAGAATCCGCCGTTGATTGGCATCATGAGCGTATCGCCATCTGGAGTTATGAGACAGTATGTTCCATTTGAGTAGACTGACTCTACTACAAATGGTCCTTCCCATTTGGGCTGAAACTTTTCTTTTGTCTTATGTGTCCTAACCATGGATCTTCTGACTACTAAGACAAGGTTGTCTTTCTTGAAAATCCGTTCTCTGACTTTCTTGTTGAAGGCTCTAGAGATCCGAGCTTGATAGAGCTCGATTTGTTGTTGGGCTTACAGACGTTTGTCGTCTAAAGCTTCCAACTCCAAGAGGCGCAGTCGATGTTTTTCCTCATCTACCATCCTGGTTGTCAAGGCAACTCGCGAGATGGGATCTGGATCTCTAGTGGGAGTACAACTTCACATCCATACACCAAAGAAAATGGCGTAGCTTTTGTCGGGTTCTCACCGTTGTACAGTAAGCCCATATGCATTCGCCTAATTTATCGTCCCAGTCACGTTGACTCTTCGAGACGAATTTTTTGAGAAGCTTCCCAATAGTCTTGTTGAAGGCTTCTGCAAGGCCATTAGCAGCTAGATTGTATGTCGTTGATGATACACTTTAGATTCTGAATTTGTTACAGAACAACTGGAATGCTTGGTTGACGAATTGGGGCCCATTATCGTGGATGATTCGTTTGGGCACACTAAAATGGTAGAGCACGTGATGCTTGATGAACTTGATCATGTTCGGTGTCTTTCTTTCAGGGGAACAGCTTCCGCCCATTTAGAGAAGTAATCCATTATGGCCAAGATGAATCGATGTCCTCTGAATATTGGAGGACTGATTGGTCCGATAACATCCATTGCCCACATCTCAAATGGCCATGAGGAGGATGTTAGATAAAGACGCTCCGGCGCTTGATGAACAAAGTCACCGTGGATCTGACATGCATGACGTCGCTTGGCATAGGTGATGGCGTCAGGGATCATCTTCGACCAATAATAGCCAAGTCTTTTGAGCCGGTCCGAGTTGGTGAGCTCCGCACATACCATCATGAGCTTCTTTGAGTGCTTCACGCGCCTTTTTGTGTGAAAGGCATTGAAGCAGGATTCCATCATATGATCGGCGATGTAATGTCTGCATGATCGCATTGTAATAGAATTGAGGAGCTTTCCTTCTGATGGCAGCTGTCTCCTTGGGGTCGTTAGGCAATATGCCATATAAGACGAAGTCGATATAAGAGAATCGCCAATCGCTAGGCTCGAGACTTGTTGAAGTCTCAAGAACCTCTTTGACTTGAAGGTCTCCTCTTGGAGCTTTACTGTCTTCAAGGGCAAATTTATAGCAGTACAAGTAGCGACTGTAGACGAGTACTTTCTCCGTGGCTCCAGCTGGAAGGGCCAACGAAGCGGTGAGTGACGCCAGCGCATCTGCATGTGCATTTTGCCGCCATAGTACATGGTCAGTGTAGAAGTTTTCAAACTTCTCTGCCATGATAAGGGTCGCGTTGTGATAGGGCACCAAGTCTTCATGTCGGACTTTATACTCCCCGCGAACCGAGTTGCCGATGAGCTTTGAATCACTATATGCTTTGAGATTTTTGACTCCAATCTCTTCAGCAAGTTGCATCCTGATCAAGAGAGAATTGTATTCCACGACATTGTTGGAACATGACTCCGTTAGTGAAAATGCACGAGGAATCACATAGTTATGTGGCGAGTTAAGTACTACCCCACATCTGCAACTCAAGATTCTCCCTTGATGCTCCGTCAAAGAATAGTTGCCACACTTGTTCTTCTGAGGAGGTGTTGCTCAAGTTAACTTCTGTGATCTCATCTGAAAGATCGTCATAAAGTTTTGACGTTCTTGGGATTGGATGATCGGCTAGGAAATCTACCACAGCTTGACCTTTGATCGCCTTTGTAACATGGATTGTATCTTATATTGTGAGAGCAATATGGCTCATTTCGCTAGCCTGCTGTTCAGCGAAGATGGACTTGTCATCAACAATCGTAAAGGATTGACTCTGGAGATGACTTGAATTCGTTGCCCCGTGAGGTAGTGTCACATCTTCTGGACAGCAAAAACTAACACTAAGTACTCCTTTTTGATTGGGTTGTAACGGTGCTTTGCCCCAATCATTGTTCTACTTAAATAGTAGATCGCCTGTTCATGGTTTTGGTCATTGTTTTGAGCTAATAAAGCTCCTAAGGATTGATCCATCACTCGAACGTATAGCAGGAAAAGTTTTCCTGATACTGGAGCTATCAGAACGGGTGGGTGTGAGAGATACTCCTTGATCTCTTCGAATGCTTCTTGGCAAGCATTATCCCAGATGAATGAGACTCCCTTCTTCATCAACTTGGTGAAGGGTTGGCAACATTCTGAGAGATTTGATATGAATCTCCGGATGTACGCCAATCGTCCCTGTAAACTCCTGAATTCTTTGAGATTTCTCGGAGGGTGCATCTCTTGGACGGCACGGATCTTCTCAAGATCCAGATGAATTCCTCTAGATGCAACCATAAATCCAAGGAATTTACCACTGGCTACCCCTAGGAAGGGCTTAGTTGGGTTCATCTTCAACTGATGGGCTCGCATGATGTCGAACACTCTCCTCAGGTCTGCGAGGTGATCGCCTTTGTCGCGGCTTTTCACGGCGATATCATTGTAGCATTCTACGGTGTCACGTATATGCTCGCGGAAGATCACATTTATAATGCGTTGATATGTAGCACCAGCGTTCTTTAAGCCGAAGGGCATCACTGTATAGTAGTATATCCCTACAGGCGTCCTGAGGGACGTGTGCTTTTCATCTTCAGGGTACATCTTTATCTGGTTATACCTTGAGAAGCCATCCATGAAAGACATCCTCTCAAAACTGCATGTATTATTGATCATGATATCCGTGATCAGGAGAGGAAATTCGTCTTTAGGGCAGGCGACATTTAGATCACGGTAGTTGATGCAAATCTGGATCTTTTTACTCTTCTTGGGAATGGGAACGATATTGGCCACCCAATCAAGATGTTGCTCTTTCCTGATGAAACTAGACTCTATAAGCTTTTTGACTTTCGATTCGATTGCGTCCATGATCTTGGGACGGAACTGTTGTTGCTGTTGTTTGACTGGTTTGGCATCTGGGTTGATGTTGAGACGATGCATAGCAATTTAGGGATCAAGCCCAGGCATGTCCTCATAATTTCAAGCGAAAACATCTATATACTCTCGTATGAGCTGTATTAGGTCTTCTTTCTTGGAAGGTGACAAGCTCTCACTTATGAAGATGGGCTTGGGGTTAGCCTCATCTCCAAGATTTATCTGAGTCACTTTATCCTCAGTGGGTGGTTCGCGTTGTTCGTAGCGCGTATGCCAAGGAGTATTCAAATGTTTAATCTATGGATTAGAGTCTGACTGGATTAATTCTTCAGATTCAAAAGTATTTCTTCGTCATCTCCAATGTGGCTGGTTGACACCATGTTCACTAAGAGACTTCCGAAGATATCGCTGATGCTGACGTTTGAGTCCCACGACGATGTTGCTGACAAGCTATCATAATCAGTCTTTTTTTCAGATTCCGGATCTGACGAGACTGGCATAAATACATAACCGCGTCCCCTTTGGGTCTTGTGATAGTAATCGGAGTCTTTGCCTTTCAGTACAAACGAACGAAGTAGTATTCATTTTCCTTTGCCGAAATTAAGGTCTGATTCCTTAGTGAAATCATACCCCATTATTTCCATCATGTGACGTGACTTTTATCCATAATGGAAGAATTGTAGAGATTCAGCATCACTCCCTGAGCTTTCGCAAGCTGCGAGCTCTGTCTCGATTTGACCGAATAGAATTGGCTTTTGACCCCTTCACTTGGCTGGTACTCAAAGAAGGCATTGTGTGCATCTCCTACTTTTTTGCGTACTAGGAGAGATGACTTCATTGATGCACGCAATGATGTTAGGGCATTCACTACTGACCAAGGATCACTGTCCACGTCAGTGCTAGTATACGAGGGCACAGAATCCGAAGCAAACGTAAAAATGTAAGTCAAATCTAGATCTTCATTGATGAACTACTCGCCTTCAACATTAGCGATGGTATCGACATCGAGCTTATCAATGCTCGTTATAAGAGGATTTATTTCCCAGAGACACTCATCTTCTTCTAGCTCTGTATCTGCTTTGTTGCCAAAGTCGAGTTCTTCGGGTGTGAATTTTCATCAGCCTCAAGAGAATCCTGATAAAGGAGAGAGTCAGCAAAATAATTCTCGAATCTTTTGAACGGATGCCTTTTAGCAATCAATGTTCTCACTTTTCCATCTTCACCAATGTATTTCATTACTTGATGAAGAGTGGACTGGACCATGGCGTTGCGGTGAATCCATGGTCGTCCCAGTAGCAGATTGTACGAGGTGTACGCGTCAATGACATAATATGTCACCTCAGATTTCAGGTCCCTGATTTGACACCTGACCTTGATTTTTCCCATCGGGCGCGTACCATTGGCGTTGAAGCCATAGATGGTTGTCTGAGTGGCGCTCAACTGATGGGCGGGGATCCCCAAATGTTGCATGACCCTGTGGGGCATAATACTCAATGCAGATCCCAGATCAACCTGAATACGGATCACTTTAGATGATCCAATATGCCCTGTGTAGTACATGGGTCTATCATGCTTTCCTTTAATTTGCATGTCTTCTGGGGTGAAAGTGATGCGGGGAAACTGCTTCGAGGCATGATGGCAATGACTGTTGTTTTCCTCGTGACATGTAGCAGGAATCTGGGTTATGAAAACCTCTGCATCTGCTAATGCTTCTCTTAGAGCGTCTCTTATAGACTTGGAAAACCTCAGGATCTCATAGCGAGTGATCCGAGCAGGGATGTTAGCTAGCTGAGCCAAGACATCAAAACGGAAGGGAGTTGATGGTCCCGTACCATTTTTCGAAAGATCTTTAACATATAGAAGCTCTTTCTGCTTTTCCACGGATGGCCTCGTGGACTGCTCGATCGTCTTCTCAGCTGGCTATAGGGAGTTTGCTATTGGCTCACCGTACTATTTAAGGTACTGCTTGCCAGATCGAGTCTTTGATGGGGCAGGTGTGCCCGAGTCAGCAACGAGGGCGGACTCCTCATCTCCTCGTCTCCCGAACTAGTAAGAGAAGCGTCATCTTCCTCAGTTTCTCTTATAGAGATGCTCACCACATTGCTGGAGGATGCTTTAGCTATGCCTGTGGACTTCCTGCTTATAACATTCGTCCATTGCTGGCTTTCGTTAATGTTAGGATGGACCCACATCGTCTCTCCTTGAGGACTAGGGACTGGAATAAGACCTTCCCCCTCTGGTTGTGAGGATCAGTATTGGTCACTCTTAATTCCCCTTTCAGGATGAGAACCACTCCGATTGGTGCAAGCGGAAGATTTTTTTTCAAATTAAATTGGTGACATTGTTGTCATATTGGCGGTCACCTTCTTCTGTTCTGGACGAAGCTTCAATACCTCCGCATCGATCAGAGCCTAAAGGACATATTAAAGATGTAGCAGTTTTTGGTAGGGTGTCTTAGCATCCTGTGATATAAACAGTAGTTGAGATCATCTGTCTTCCCCACCTCTTCAGGGCGTCTGATCTCCAGAAGTTTGAATATGTTACTCTTTTGGAGTAACTTGAATAGTGTTGACACTTTAAAAAAGACAAGATTCTTGACTGGCCTGAACAATGTCTAAACTTGTTGACATTTACAAAAGACAAGTGACAGACAAGCTGATGACCAATTCTGTACTTGTTGACATTTACAAAAGACAAGTGGTAGACAAGCTGACGACCAGTTTTTACCCATCTCTGAGGGACAAAATAGCAACTTGGACTCTACTGATCCAGTGAAGCAGACGGTGAGCCCAGATTGTCTCTGAATAGACCTCAGCAGGTCTACGATGCTAGGTTAGCCCAACACTTAGCATCACATGAGCCCAAAGGGATAGCCTCGCCTGAGAGGCTAAGATCATCCAACTTCGCCTTGAAGCCATTCACAGCTCCGTCAGAAAGCTAACTTATAGCTTCACCTGAAGTGCTCAGTTAACTCACAGAGAGAGTTAGCTTCGCTTGAAGCAACACGCAACGCGCAGAAGGATGTTCGGTAGCTTCGCCACAGATGTTATCTAGCTCCGCTGAAGAGCTTTCTTCTGACTTCGCCAGATGCGCCTTCGAGCTCCGCTGCGGGTCTATTATGGTCAACCTTTGACCAATTAAATCTCCAGATGAGATCAAATCTATTCAGGATCAAGATCAAATCCAATCAAGATCAAATCTGAGGTCAAATTTGGCAGTTGCTTGCCATGATCTCTTGACTCTCTTAAGACGAGTAAGAGGATCAAGGGAAATCTTCCAATTATATGGAAAGGATCAAAACAAATCAGGAGACCGATCTACCTGCTACTTCTAGCTTCGCAGAAGCTGATTCTAGCCTCGCAGTAAGGCTACTTTCCAGATTTGAACAGATTTGATTCAATCTATTTCCATATTTTCAAGGGACAATTATACCCTTGCTCTCCCTATAAATAGCCCACCAGGGGCACAAGGAGAGAGAGACGCAAAAAAAGAAGACCAGAGACCGCCACGCAGAACGCATGCAAGAGGCGAGAGGCTGAAAAAAACAGAGAGAGGCTATACAGAGATCTATTCTCCTGCTTCCAAGAATTCATAGAATTTAGAGAACTGATTCTCTAATCAGGGCGCTGATACCCTAATACCTTCCTTCCTTTTAAGGAAATTCCGGAACGAGGCGAGAAGGAATTCCCAAGTGAAGGCGGTTTGAGAAGTAACAAGAGGGTTCTACCAACCTTCTGTTCTCCGATTTCCCGAACCAGGAGAGAAGGGAATCTCATCGCTCGCATCGTCAAAGGGACAAAGTGGTCGCGCGCTGACCAGACTCCTACCGGCACACTTCTCCAGAATCTCAGAGGAGATCTACTTGTAATCTTTTGTGTTACTTGTAATTTAGCTCCTCGACCCCTTTTTTGTAAGTTTTCCCCTTTGCAAATCAATGGAAAACAAATAGAGAGACCACGTGCTCATCTTTGAAGGACTACGATTTATTTTTATGTGGTTGACTGGAAGTCATACCTCCCCTGACTGACTGGGTCTTTGAAAGTGAATTAACTTCCATTGCTAGTGTATCTCTTCTTCTCGGTTGAGAAGATAACTCTGGTGTACGTCGCATTGACTTGTTGTGTCTCGGCTTGCTGTCTTTTTCTTCAACCCTGACCCGGGCGACGATCTCTTCTGCATGTTCGCCTTGTAGCACCAACTGCTTCAAAGTGCGACATTCCGCCACTCCCATCAAAGCGAGTAGGAAAGTTTACAGATTATGACGACACGTCTTCACTAGTGTGGACTGGGTCATACCGCTAGGACAATGGAGTGCAATGCTCTGAAATCTTTTGATAAAAGTTTTAATGGACTTTCCTTCTACTTGGCTGCAAGGAGAGTCGGTACCAAGATCTCTGAATCGTCTTTAAAGAAATGAGCCAGAAACAACTTCTCGAGGTCAGCCCATGTTTTAATTGAGCTGATAGGAAGTTTCATGAACCACTCAAAAACGACCACCTTAAGGGTGCCAATGAATAAACAAGCCTAAATGGCATCGTTCGATACTACATTCCCAGTTTGGGATTTGAAGTAGTATATGTGTTGGTTCGGTGACCCTTTACCATCGAAAGTGTGAGGGGTCAGTGCTTTGAATTTGGGAGGGTAGGGAGTCGTATCCCACTCTGCTGGGTAGGGTCGGATTATCCCCATATCTTGGAGTCCGTCTCGGTTGGCGAGGGCCTTAAGACGTTGCTCTAATTTGCTCATCGTTTTGGAATGAGTGTTACCATTCTCTGAGTTATCCTTTTCTTCAGATGAAGACTTGAGTGGATTAGAGTTGGAATGCACTTCATTCTCGGTATCTGCAGAAGATGAGCTCTCCCCTTTCTTCCATTTGCCTTTGGACTTCTTTGAAGGATTTTTAGCCTTATACTTCTTTTTGTCCTTAAGTAGTTGTGACAACATCTACTTAAGGGTGTCGATAGATTCTTACTGAGCTCGAATCATTTTAAATTGCTCCCGTTGAACTCATGCTTGCTCTTTGAATTGCTTGGCCATCTCCTCGGGAGTTCCCGCCATGTAAGCAAAGGCGGTTGTCCCTGAACTGGAATTCAAAGATTGGGATTCGATGATGGCAGAGTGCTCATCATTCACCTCAATTTCCCTGGCCAACAGATTGTAGTTGTAACGCCCCGATCCTGGCGGATACGGAGACATTACTGCAACGTATATACGTAGGTCAGAACTACCCTCACGTATGTACGCTAAGCATCAGTACAGGCAAGAATCAGAGTACGGAAACAAGCGGTGCATTATGCATTCCAACATATGAGTACAATTACAAAGTTATCACCAGAGGTGATCGATATTACAATAATATTACATCACCTGACAGGCGCAATTGCGAGAATACAAGAGATATACAGGAGTAAACAGTATAAAAGGCACTCACGAGTTTACAAAAGGAAAACTCGAGAGGTACACAGGGGGCCTGGAAGGATAGAACTCTGAACGGTCTGCTGGAGATCCATGCTACCGCTTGCCCACTCTGATCAGCAACTGGGAGAATCCACGCGCTCCAAGCTCCATGACCTGGACATGAGGATCCAGGGGAGTCAGATGAAACTCCCCAGGCGAGTGGTGATACTAAAGCCAAGTGGCGAGCAAGGATAAGCATATGTAAAGCGATAGACCAAATAAAGCTGAGAACGAGCAAATCTGATTGTATGGTTTCAGATCACGGCTCCATAAGACTAGTACGTCGAAGGAATAATCCAAACAAGGAAACCCTCATATATATACCCTTATCTTATGTCACCATAATCCAAGCACATACAATCCGACTGCACTCAGGGCATGATAAGATAATGAACAGGAGGTAGATGGATACCAGGGATAAAGCAGGGCATGAGCAGTTAATATAATAATAATCATAAAACCGGAAATCCGAAGTAAAATCCAGCACAAGCAATATGGTAAAAATGAAAGGGCATTATATAAGCCTAAGCTACGGCCTCATGAGACTAGTACCTCGAGGGAGTAATCCAAACAAGGAAACCCTCATCTATATACCTTATCTCATGTCACCGTAATCCAAGCGTATACAACACCCACAATTAGCGTCTTATTATTGTTATTAGTATTATACTCGTCTTACCCTGATATCTAGCTATGTGAACTAGCGTCCCAGCACACATAGATCCATATCCGAGTAAAGCAAGGTTGTTATTGGAAACCAGCGGGGGTATCAACGAACTATGTTTACAGTGGGTCCCGTACATACCCGGGACCACGGCCCAGGGTGTTCCGTTGCTTGGTGACGGAACCTGCCGCAAGGCGATTCAGGAGGGTCTTATGTATGCCCTTATCATGATGGTACCAGGAATGAGGGAGCCAGCTCTCCCCTCGGTCGCCTGGAGGCCCACAGGTCAGACCGGAAGTTTTAGTTGCACAACATGCCTAATACCACTGTAAACACGAACACATATTGATAGCCGCATGTTTCCCCCGACCCGATGCAAGTTGTTCCTTTTATGATTTATTAGGTTAATTATCAATTTACGGGAATAACCGGAGTAGGACATGATCAGGAATTCAGGAGTTCAGGTCACTGTATATAATACAGGATAACAGGTCACTGATCATGATACAGGATAACAAGGCAGGGTTCCCGTAAATGTGATAATCACAGGTCAAGTATATCATGCTGGGTGCCAAGTGATAGCATGACAGGAGATTGATATTAGACAGGCGACCAGTCATGTCAAGAGATTGAAAATAATCCTGTGGCAAGTCATGTCATAACAAGGGGTCTTGCCAAATAGTAGCATGTCAGGTGTTAGATGATAATACATCAGTTGACAGGTGATATACATGTGTTAAAAGTAATATGAAAACGACAAGTAGTACAGACAGGTGTCAGGCATGAAGTAGTGGCATGGGGTAGAATAGTAGCTGAGCACAAACAAGCGGAGCTGAGCAAGCTGGAAGTACAGACAGCAAACAGTATTTAACACTGGAGCATCTGGCGAGGTTACCGGGACGACTCGACTGAAGAACGAGTGGGGAATCCGGCAGCAACTCGCCTAGACGAATCTAGTGGTAAAGCGCTGAACGCTGATCATGATAACCAGGCGGAGCTGAACGAGCTGGAGGCATAAGCAGCGAACAGAGTTTAGACACTAATACGCTCTGCGAGGCTACCGGGGCACTCGGATTAAGATACGAGTGGGGAATCCGGCAGCAACTCGCCTAAACGAATTTAGTGAATAAAGCACTGAGTGCTAAGCATGCTCACCAGGCGAAGCTGAGAAACCTGACGATCCCAATCACGCCTCTTTCGAGACAGTGAGGACCGGAGGCTGAACTGAGAGACCTGCCGGTCCCAATCACCTCTCTTTCGAGATAGTGAGTGACCGGAGGTTGAAGGGGTCCGGAAGCCAAGTATGGTATAGGGCAGTACAATACATCACAGGCATGGTATATGTACAAGAAGGAAACTACCCTAGTACAAGCATTCGTCACAGAGCAATACATGTCCAGATATAGGCACTCGGCCATACACAATTATAGGGACTCAGCCCAATACATAATACATGGAAACATGAAGTAAAATACATATCGACCCGACAAAGCGGGGAATCCCAAATGGAGGCGAGAGCGAGGACACTCGCCTAAATCACCGGAAAGCCGAAAAGTCTAGAATCCCTGGAACTCGCGCACGCGCCATAAATATAATAACATAAATATAGGGAAAGGAGGAGACACAGGGAGACGCGGGTTCTGGAAAGTGAGACGCGAGGGACGCAGACGCGGGAGTCTGCCTCGTAGGAATAACAGACGCGGGGATCGCGTCGCGGAAAGTACCAGATGCGGGAATCACAGACGCGGGAGTCGCGCTGCGAAGATACCTCAAACGCGGGGTTGAGATCCGCGTTAGGAAATAATCAGAGAGGAGGAAGGTGATTCCTTTGTTGTGCCCGACGAAGGGATGTTCGGCCCCAATCCAAAAGGAGGGTACCGGCCCTAGGTCTTGCCAACGGAGAAGAACGTGGACGCGGAAATCACAGACGCGGGAGTCGCGTTGTGAAGACACCACAAACGCGGGGTTGGAGGCCCGCGTTCAAATCAGATCACGAGGAGAACGCAGACGCGGTCGTGGGTCCCGCGTCGCGTTAGCACGAGGAGATCACGGACGCGGGTATCAGCCCTGCGTCGTGTTATCACAAGAACGCGAGGATCGCGTTAAGGAAATATTGGACGCGGGGATGAGTTCCGCGTCAACAAATACAGAGTAAAGGAGAGAATTAACAGGGGGGAAAGAGTTAATCAGGGAAGAGAGAGAGAGATAGAGAGGAGAGAGAAAGGGAGTGTGCTTCCAGGAGAGAGAGAGAGACTCAGGAGAGAGAGTGGGGGGACCCATGAGAGAGAAACAAAGGAAGGGGGCTGCTGCCCCCCTCTGGATCCCGCACAGCGCCCCCTTTGGGGGCGCCCGGCCAGGTCGCCGGCGGGGCGGCGCCGGCCGCCGGCAAAGAAGGAGGGGGCGCCTGCCCCCTCCAACAGCACACAGGAGGGGGCTTTGCCCCCCTCCAGCAAAGAGAAAGGGGGGCGCTGCCCCCCTTCAACAGAGAGAGAGAGAGAGGGGTTTGCCCCCCTCTCTGGCCACGCACAGGGGCCCAGGTGGGCCCCTGGCTGCCCGCGGCCGCCGGCAGGGCGCCGGCGGCGCCAAGACCAGGGGTGGCTCCGGCCACCCCAAAGAGAAGAGGGAAAGGAGAGGAGTTGAGATTTGGGTTTTTTTGTGGTGATGGGTTTGGTGGTGATTTGAAGAGGTGGTGGAGGAATTGGGGGTGATGGGAGGAGGAGAGGAGTTGGGTGGTTGAGGTGGTGGTGTTTGGGTAGAGGAGATGGTGGAATTGAAGGTGATGAAGGAGAGGAGGAAGGTGGAGATGGTGGTGGTCCTTGAGGAAGGAGGAGATGGAGGAGGTTGTTAGGTTGTTGGTGATGGTGGAGGGAAGCTCGGCCGGAGATTGGGGGGAGACCTCGCCGGCGTCGAGGTGGCCGGAGTTGGCTGGTTGGGTTGGCCTCTCTTGGAGGAGAAGAAGAGGAAGAAGAAGAAAAGAAGAAAAAAGAAAATGAAGAGAAGGAAAGAATTAGAAAAGAAAAAGAAAAGTAAAGGAGAGAGTGATGGTGATTGATGGATGGGAGAGGGAATGGGGGTGGTGTCTCCCACGTGGGGGAGATGGCTGCGGGGTTGATGGGAGAAAAGAAAGAAAAGAAAGAAAGAAAAGAAAGGTCGGAAAATAATAATATTATAATATGGCCCGAAAATCGACTGTTCCAGAAAAATCCCCAAAAATACCCGGAGGTAGAAAACGTCATCCTGAGGAATAATATGAAGTCGGTTTTTAGAAATAAAATCCCGTTTCCAAATTAAAAATCCAAAAGTCAGCCGCCGATACCGGTCTACACCGGGTCGGCCGGATTTTGATAATTTCTGAAAAATCCCAGAAAATGTATTAAAGAATAAAATATGATTTTAAGAAGTAAAGTGAAAGCGGAATTCAGAAATTCAATCCCGATAGTCCCGGAATCAACCAGCGATACTGGCCGATACCGACTCCGGTGGAATTTCCATAAATTCATAAAATCCTCAGAAAAAGGTATTTAGATAGGAAATGTGATTTTGAGAAATAATGTCTAAAGACACTTTTAGTAATTCCAATTAGTTTGTAAATTAAAAATCTGGGAATTGGTCAGCGGTACTGGTCGACACCGGTTTTGAAGATTCCCAACTTAATTGAGGAAAATTTCAGAAAATCATAGAAAATCTAGAATATTGGAAAATGATGTTTAAAACTGAAATCGGTCAAATCGGAATACCAGAATGTCCAAATCGAGCAATACTCTAGGATCGGGCCCTCGGTTCAGACTAGGGCTGACTCCGAGTCCACGAATCCAAATCCAAGACAAAACGTTCATATGTATAATTCATAATACAAAACAAATACAAGAAGTAAATCGAAAAAAATACGATCATAAAATCTGAATACGCAACTAAGTACGTATTCCGGGAGCGGGGTGTTACATTCCATCCACCTTACAAAAAATTGCGTCCTCGCAATTTCAATAAGGGGTGAAATGAACACGAAAAGGTAGGAACGAGGATTATGCCAATCAAGATATGAATAACTATGAGCTTTTCCCCAGATTGACTGAACAGCTAACTCAGGACTAAAGCATCTCTGCACTTCTGCCGTATATATACATCCTCTGACGGTGCCATAATAATACTGATCTGATGTCTGCTTATAAAAGAACACTGCCAGAACTTCAAAGGACTAACCCATTCTGAACAATATAAAGTGAGCTGACTTGGAGAGATAATCAATAATACTTCAATCAGGCTGTGAACCAAAGCTAATGAAACCCATAGTGCTGAAGTCCATATTATAATATAAAACCCTGCATAGTAAAATGTTGTCCTTCTGCAGTAGAATTACTGAGGTGCCAGAATACCCAAGATAAAGAAAACCTTGATAATGATGAGTATAAATCAAGAAGACCAATAATTAAGAATTTCCGTAAACTGGGCGTTGCTAATCCTGAAAGACGTAGCCAAGAATATAGAATAACTGTGAAGAATTCTGAATACTGACTTCTGAATGATAACCCGTCTGCAGATGAAACAGGAAGAAGATATCTGAGCCCTGCAAGATTTGTAGAATGGATTATTGACAAGGCTATGGCGATAGCTCAAATATAGTGATGGAACTCTGTTCAGCAGATCCATGAAAGCACGCTAGAAGAAATCCGAGGAATGGCTAGAGTGCCAAGCACTGAAGGGACTAGCCACGGATGAAACCAAGCCTATATGAGGTTATCGCGTAACACAGCTCAGGTGTTAAGCATTAGGGTGCGGCGAGGCTAACGCTCTGCGAGACTCGCATATAGCGAAGTTCACGCGACGAAGCCAGCGCGTAACACAACGCTAAATGCTAAGCACCAGGGTGCAACGAAACTCACACCCGGTTAGGTTCACGGATGACTAGAACACGACCCTCGCTTGGCGAGGCTAGCGGAGCTCTTAGTCCATCAAATCCATAAAAACTGCCAGAAGTTGGTAGCTCTGAGAACATGATCAAGAAATCAAAATAACCGAAACGTGTCCAGAATGCTGTCTTCTAAATAATAATCTGACTGCAAATCAGTTCTGAGAACACCCGAATTCTACGAACATAGTCAAAGAAATCATGACCACAATTTGAGTAATAAAAATAGAAATTATCATAACTCTATCTGCCAGAAGCCCTGATTCTGAAATACTGTTCTATACTGACACTCCTCGCGAAATGATGCAATCTATCTGACTATATAAGTGACGACTACTCTGCTTGATGTACTAGTCTCCCATGATGTATCCATAAATTCAAGAATATAATGTGAGGCCGAAGATCTGCCCAGTATAAGACAAAGTGATATACCAGAGTCGAGGAATGCCAGAACATAATGAGAGTGACTACATCTGCCCTGCTATTACCTCTCTAGCTACACATATCTTAAGTTGGCATAAAGGTTATAAAAATCAGAATAGCAAAAATAGGAGAGATAGGAATCATGAAATAGGGAGAGAGATAGGACGGACTAGGATTGATGGTGATAGTGCAATGAGGAGGATAATGATATAGAGAAGTTTACCAACTCCCGGACATATTAAAATGAGGATAATAATTACGGTCAGTACTTCTAGGATTCCTCCTTCAGATATCGAACACCCTTTCTGTTCTTACTCCATCATCTTGAGCATCCTGACTTCCTCTTCAGTCAGATTATATGTTTGCTTCCCTTCACCATGTGCCCTAGTTCTTGGTCTCCTTTGTATATGACTCCATGCTGGATGCTGGAGATGAAGTGAGGTTATTCTGACAGTAGGTCCTGGATTCCCTCACAACGGTGATACTGGAAGAGTTGATCTGATCGGTGTAATGTTCTCTGTCTCCTTGAACAGTCAGTCACATTTCAACTAATCTCTGAACCCGTGTATGACATAATTCATAGCCTTGCTGGTGGTTGTGTTGTAGATACCCAGCTCCAGACAATATCCACCGGTCATATGTTGTGGGCAGGGTTAGAGGGATGGCTTAGCTAGTAGGGCGTCCAGAGGTCTGTCTGAGCCTTCAACTTCCATTAATTAAGAGGGTCTCTTCACCAACTTCATCTGCAACTCATTCTAATCTTTCTTCTCTAGGTCCATTCCACTTCCCGGATGATGACAAAAGAACTTGAGAATACCCCTTGGGCTGCTTGGGGTAAGAAACATCCTGCTCTTCACCTTCATTTCTCACTTAAGATATTGCTTGCTCAGTTCTCCTTGTCGGCCACCATGTAAAACACTGACCGACTCTGCCTTAGGAATTTTGCGGTGTACTTATTTACAATCCAATCCCCCTACCGCAATTTGATAAATCATTCTTCCTATAGAAATCCTTCGAGGACTAGTCCCAAGTGTTGGGCTTTCCCAGTATCGCTGCTTCCGCCAACTACTACATCCAGGCTACATCTTCTAACTGTATTTTGATCATTTTCACCTAGTTCTCGTCAGGGACCCAAGTTGACTTAGAAGACCCATCAGGTTTACTGACCACTGCTATGCATCCAGGGCTTCTCTATGCTTGAAAGGATTGCCGGCTGTAATTTCTTGAAATCCAACATGTCGCCTGGCTTCTGTTCCTGGAGTGCAACCAATGATCCTTGGTGCGGGACCTTCGTCTGTACTTGATCGTGTCTCATCATATCTTGCAGAGATAGTCTTAAATCAAGATTTTCTCCATTAGGGTTACCCTAGGAAGAACCAGAACCGTTATGATTTCCCCATCTTTTCATGTCCGAGTTGGTCCAAGAATAACAAGAAACTGAAGTATGAAAGGATGGGAGAACTTCAGAATTCAAGGATAAGATTATCAAGAGAGAATGGATAACTTTGTACTTGTAGTTGGATTGTATAACCAAGACTCGTGCATTCCAGTTGCAAATTTCTTTACCATTAATTTGCCGTCTGGACGTACTGAGGAGGTGAGAGCCTAAGCTCTGATACCAACCTGTAACGCCAAGATCCTGGCGGATACGGAGACATTACTGCAACGTATATACGTAGGTCAGAACTACCCTCACGTATGTACGCTAAGCATCAGTGCAGGCAAGAATCAGAGTACGGAAACAAGCGGTGCATTATGCATTCCAACATATGAGTACAATTACAAAGTTATCACCAGAGGTGATCGATATTACAATAATATTACATCACCTGACAGGCGCAATTGCGAGAATACAAGAGATATACAGGAGTAAACAGTATAAAAGGCACTCACGAGTTTACAAAAGGAAAACTCGAGAGGTACACAGGGGGCCTGGAAGGATAGAACTCTGAACGGTCTGCTGGAGATCCATGCTACCGCTGCGCCACTCTGATCAGCAACTGGGAGAATCCACGCGCTCCAAGCTCCATGACCTGGACATGAGGATCCAGGGGAGTCAGATGAAACTCCCCAGGCGAGTGGTGATACTAAAGCCAAGTGGCAAGCAAGGATAAGCATATGTAAAGCGATAGACCAAATAAAGCTGAGAACGAGCAAATCTGATTGTATGGTTTCAGATCACGGCTCCATAAGACTAGTACGTCGAAGGAATAATCCAAACAAGGAAACCCTCATATATATACCCTTATCTTATGTCACCATAATCCAAGCACATACAATCCGACTGCACTCAGGGCATGATAAGATAATGAACAGGAGGTAGATGGATACCAGGGATAAAGCAGGGCATGAGCAGTTAATATAATAATAATCATAAAACCGGAAATCCGAAGTAAAATCCAGCACAAGCAATATGGTAAAAATGAAAGGGCATTATATAAGCCTAAGCTACGGCCTCATGAGACTAGTACCTCGAGGGAGTAATCCAAACAAGGAAACCCTCATCTATATACCTTTATCTCATGTCACCGTAATCCAAGCGTATACAACACCCACAATTAGCGTCTTATTATTGTTATTAGTATTATACTCGTCTTACCCTGATATCTAGCTATGTGAACTAGCGTCCCAGCACACATAGATCCATATCCGAGTAAAGCAAGGTTGTTATTGGAAACCAGCGGGGGTATCAACGAACTATGTTTACAGTGGGTCCCGTACATACCCGGGACCACGGCCCAGGGTGTTCCGTTGCTTGGTGACGGAACCTGCCGCAAGGCGATTCAGGAGGGTCTTATGTATGCCCTTATCATGATGGTACCAGGAATGAGGGAGCCAGCTCTCCCCTCGGTCGCCTGGAGGCCCACAGGTCAGACCGGAAGTTTTAGTTGCACAACATGCCTAATACCACTGTAAACACGAACACATATTGATAGCCGCATGTTTCCCCCGACCCGATGCAAGTTGTTCCTTTTATGATTTATTAGGTTAATTATCAATTTACGGGAATAACCGGAGTAGGACATGATCAGGAATTCAGGAGTTCAGGTCACTGTATATAATACAGGATAACAGGTCACTGATCATGATACAGGATAACAAGGCAGGGTTCCCGTAAATGTGATAATCACAGGTCAAGTATATCATGCTGGGTGCCAAGTGATAGCATGACAGGAGATTGATATTAGACAGGCGACCAGTCATGTCAAGAGATTGAAAATAATCCTGTGGCAAGTCATGTCATAACAAGGGGTCTTGCCAAATAGTAGCATGTCAGGTGTTAGATGATAATACATCAGTTGACAGGTGATATACATGTGTTAAAAGTAATATGAAAACGACAAGTAGTACAGACAGGTGTCAGGCATGAAGTAGTGGCATGGGGTAGAATAGTAGCTGAGCACAAACAAGCGGAGCTGAGCAAGCTGGAAGTACAGACAGCAAACAGTATTTAACACTGGAGCATCTGGCGAGGTTACCGGGACGACTCGACTGAAGAACGAGTGGGGAATCCGGCAGCAACTCGCCTAGACGAATCTAGTGGTAAAGCGCTGAACGCTGATCATGATAACCAGGCGGAGCTGAACGAGCTGGAGGCATAAGCAGCGAACAGAGTTTAGACACTAATACGCTCTGCGAGGCTACCGGGGCACTCGGATTAAGATACGAGTGGGGAATCCGGCAGCAACTCGCCTAAACGAATTTAGTGAATAAAGCACTGAGTGCTAAGCATGCTCACCAGGCGAAGCTGAGAAACCTGACGATCCCAATCACGCCTCTTTCGAGACAGTGAGGGACCGGAGGCTGAACTGAGAGACCTGCCGGTCCCAATCACCTCTCTTTCGAGATAGTGAGTGACCGGAGGTTGAAGGGGTCCGGAAGCCAAGTATGGTATAGGGCAGTACAATACATCACAGGCATGGTATATGTACAAGAAGGAAACTACCCTAGTACAAGCATTCGTCACAGAGCAATACATGTCCAGATATAGGCACTCGGCCATACACAATTATAGGGACTCAGCCCAATACATAATACATGGAAATATGAAGTAAAATACATATCGACCCGACAAAGCGGGGAATCCCAAATGGAGGCGAGAGCGAGGACACTCGCCTAAATCACCGGAAAGCCGAAAAGTCTGGAATCCCTGGAACTCGCGCACGCGCCATAAATATAATAACATAAATATAGGGAAAGGAGGAGACACAGGGAGACGCGGGTTCTGGAAAGTGAGACGCGAGGGACGCAGACGCGGGAGTCTGCCTCGCAGGAATAACAGACGCGGGGATCGCGTCGCGGAAAGTACCAGATGCGGGAATCACAGACGCGGGAGTCGCGCTGCGAAGATACCTCAAACGCGGGTTGAGATCCGCGTTAGGAAATAATCAGAGAGGAGGAAAGGTGATTCCTTTGTTGTGCCCGACGAAGGGATGTTCGGCCCCAATCCAAAAGGAGGGTACCGGCCCTAGGTCTTGCCAACGGAGAAGAACGTGGACGCGGAAATCACAGACGCGGGAGTCGCGTTGTGAAGACACCACAAACGCGGGGTTGGAGGCCCGCGTTCAAATCAGATCACGAGGAGAACGCAGACGCGGTCGTGGGTCCCGCGTCGCGTTAGCACGAGGAGATCACGGACGCGGGTATCAGCCCTGCGTCGTGTTATCACAAGAACGCGAGGATCGCGTTAAGGAAATATTGGACGCGGGGATGAGTTCCGCGTCAACAAATACAGAGTAAAGGAGAGAATTAACAGGGGGGAAAGAGTTAATCAGGGAAGAGAGAGAGAGATAGAGAGGAGAGAGAAAGGGAGTGTGCTTCCAGGAGAGAGAGAGAGACTCAGGAGAGAGAGTGGGGGGACCCATGAGAGAGAAACAAAGGAAGGGGGCTGCTGCCCCCCTCTGGATCCCGCACAGCGCCCCCTTTGGGGGCGCCCGGCCAGGTCGCCGGCCGGGCGGCGGCGCCGGGCGGCGCCGGCCGCCGGCAAAGAAGGAGGGGGCGCCTGCCCCCTCCAACAGCACACAGGAGGGGGCTTTGCCCCCCTCCAGCAAAGAGAAAGGGGGGCGCTGCCCCCCCTTCAACAGAGAGAGAGAGAGAGGGGTTTGCCCCCCTCTCTGGCCACGCACAGGGGCCCAGGTGGGCCCCTGGCTGCCCGCGGCCGCCGGCAGGGCGCCGGCGGCGCCAAGACCAGGGGTGGCTCCGGCCACCCCAAAGAGAAGAGGAAAGGAGAGGAGTTGAGATTTGGGTTTTTTTGTGGTGATGGGTTTGGTGGTGATTTGAAGAGGTGGTGGAGGAATTGGGGGTGATGGGAGGAGGAGAGGAGTTGGGTGGTTGAGGTGGTGGTGTTTGGGTAGAGGAGATGGTGGAATTGAAGGTGATGAAGGAGAGGAGGAAGGTGGAGATGGTGGTGGTCCTTGAGGAAGGAGGAGATGGAGGAGGTTGTTAGGTTGTTGGTGATGGTGGAGGGAAGCTCGGCCGGAGATTGGGGGGAGACCTCGCCGGCGTCGAGGTGACCGGAGTTGGCTGGTTGGCTTGGCCTCTCTTGGAGGAGAAGAAGAGGAAGAAGAAGAAAAGAAGAAAAAAGAAAATGAAGAGAAGGAAAGAATTAGAAAAGAAAAAGAAAAGTAAAGGAGAGAGTGATGGTGATTGATGGATGGGAGAGGGAATGGGGGTGGTGTCTCCCACGTGGGGGAGATGGCTGCGGGGTTGATGGGAGAAAAGAAAGAAAAGAAAGAAAGAAAAGAAAGGTCGGAAAATAATAATATTATAATATGGCCCGAAAATCGACTGTTCCAGAAAAATCCCCAAAAATACCCGGAGGTAGAAAACGTCATCCTGAGGAATAATATGAAGTCGGTTTTTAGAAATAAAATCCCGTTTCCAAATTAAAAATCCAAAAGTCAGCCGCCGATACCGGTCTACACCGGGTCAGCCGGATTTTGATAATTTCTGAAAAATCCCAGAAAATGTATTAAAGAATAAAATATGATTTTAAGAAGTAAAGTGAAAGCGGAATTCAGAAATTCAATCCCGATAGTCCCGGAATCAACCAGCGATACTGGCCGATACCGACTCCGGTGGAATTTCCATAAATTCATAAAATCCTCAGAAAAAGGTATTTAGATAGAAAATGTGATTTTGAGAAATAATGTCTAAAGACACTTTTAGTAATTCCAATTAGTTTGTAAATTAAAAATCTGGGAATTGGTCAGCGGTACTGGTCGACACCGGTTTTGAAGATTCCCAACTTAATTGAGGAAAATTCCAAAAAATCATAGAAAATCTAGAATATTGGAAAATGATGTTTAAAACTGAAATCGGTCAAATCGGAATACCAGAATGTCCAAATCGAGCAATACTCTAGGATCGGGCCCTCGGTTCAGACTAGGGCTGACTCCGAGTCCACGAATCCAAATCCAAGACAAAACGTTCATATGTATAATTCATAATACAAAACAAATACAAGAAGTAAATCGAAAAAAATACGATCAAAAAATCTGAATACGCAACTAAGTACGTATTCCGGGAGCGGGGTGTTACAGTAGTCAACTGGGGCAATTGCTCCTATGCGGGTCCGAGTGTGTTGGTAGACCCCTTCAGGTTCGATAAGAGCATTCTTCAAACCTGGAGACTGATCAGCATCCAACTCTTCTAAGCTAACAACCGATTATTTTTCCTTGGACTTGCTTGGTGTGGAACTTGGCCCCACCATATTTGCAGTCACTTCTGGGTATTCGACGTCAGAGAATGATTTTTTTCATTCGGGATCGTTGTCTTTTGGCTGAATTCAAAACCGCTGACAATCGGCTAAAAATCGAAGGTTTAGCTATCTGAAAGCTGCAATGGCAATCAGATAGAACTGCTGAGATGAGCTGCTCGCGGTGGCATCGAGAGGCGATCTGATGGACGCTCTTCTTTCTTGTCAGGTAGTCCCTCAGGTCTGTTGAAGGGACGTCTGAGGAACTAGCCTCGAACCCTGGAGGTGAGGGCTTTTTGGTTGGACGTGGGTTTCGGGTTTCTTTGTTGAAACACGGACCTCATGTTGAGTTGAAATATGTGTTGGCCCAAAGACCCATCACTCTAGTTTTGATGATGATTAACTCATGTAGTCATAGTACTAATGATCTTGTGTTTAATTAGTTTCAGATTTGTGATCAAGATCTTAGTAGGTGTTTAGCTTCAACAAAGGATTTAAAGTCAAGTTTTGGAGCTAGCACGTGTTGGTTCAAGAGCTTGTACATCAAGACCACATCAAATACTCAAGAGGAGTCTAGCTCATTGGATCATGATTTAGACCAAGTCAAGAAGATGAGAAGATTTTCAAGTGAAGACCTTCAAGAGAAGACTTGTGTCTAAGTTTGTTTTGTTAAGATTTTGTTTTTAAGTAAAATGTAAAGGATAGAATAGTTGGTGGATTGCTCAAGTATCATATACACTAACACACAAGATTAGATGAGTTTTCATAAAAGAGTTTTTATTTTGAAAAAAATACCGTTTTGATTTTTGGAGTTTCATATATACATGTGTTTTAACCAAAACCATTTTAGAGCTTAATGTCATAAACATAGATATTTTATCATATATGTGTAGTGGATCATTTCCATACACACTAAGCTTTAAAAGTGTTAAAAATATCTTGTTTTTGTATTTGGAGAAGTTTTGAAAAAATCAATTTGGAAAAATACGGTTTTTGTTTTAAGCCAAAAATTTTAAGTTATAAAAATAGTTCAAAATGTTTGTAACATGTTTTGATTTTTACTCAAACATGTTTGTATATCAAAGTATAATGCTGAACTTATTTTTGTAGATATTTAGAGATTTTATGGGATTTTATTGTAGGTAAAATGACAAACTTTTAATCCCTAAAAAAATACTGTTTTGGCCTTCTGCCGGTCGACCGCACGGTCGACCGAGCTAGAGGTCGGTCGACCGGGCGGTCGATCGAGCTAGAGGTCGGTCGACCGGGCGGTCGACCGACGCGCACAAAACGTGCATGCCTTGTTTGGCTGGAGGGCCAGTCGACCGACCCAGTCAACCGCTAAAGAGCTCTGCTCTCTGGAAATGGTCCCGGTCAACCGGGCGGTCGACCGACAGAGAGTGTCTGCTCTCTGTATCCAGGCTCCGGTCGACCGGTGGCTCAACGGTCGAAAATCTAACTGTTGGCGGTCGATCGGGCGATCGACCGACAGCAGTGCAGACTGCTGATTTGGACCCCAACGGCTAGTTTTTCTTAGCCTATAAATTTGGGCTCCCATGGACTGTTTTATACAAGATTTTTCGAGAGTTTCAAAGCTAGTTTTTCCCATCTATTTCAGAGGTTTTCTCCACTTGTTTAAGTGCAAATATTTCCAATTCAAAAGGAAAGGTTTATCAAGAGTGTTTTGTAAAAGTGATTCTTTGAGTTTTCCTCCACCAAATCAATCCAAGTTTTTCTCACACACACTTGAGCTTTCCATTGTTAAATCCATCCTATAGGAGAGTTGTTGTGAGAGTTATTTTTGGTGATCAAAGTGTTGTGATCACCAAAGTTTTCATACTTTGTATTTGAGGAGGCGGACTTGTGGGTTCGCGGTGTTTTGAGTTCTAGTGAGAGCTCATTGTAGAGGTGCGACCTCAGCAAGCTTGCGTGCTTACGGTGTGTTGTTCTTGCGGGAACAAGAGAGGGACTAGAGAGTCCAAAGGAGTTCTAGTATGAACTCGCTTGTAGGTGTTGCGGCACCGAGAGATCCAGTGGGATCGGTTTTTAGTGAAAATCCTTCATAGTGTTGAAGGCGCGGACGTAGGGCAAGTGTGCTCGAACCTTGAAACAAATCTCCCGTGTTTGCGATTGCTCTCTCTCTATCTCTCACTTGTCTTTATGTCTTGCTTATACTTATTGCTCATATCTGTTTGCGGAGGAAAAAGATCTCGCGTAAAGTTTCCTTGAATCAATTGTAAGCTTACAACGGATTAATACTCCGATTACAAGGGAGGGAGGATGTTGAGTCTTGAATCCTCCCTTTGTTTAGTGCTGGGTTCTTCAAGTGGCGGTGGAGAGTGAATCTTGTTCTCCGTTGACCGGATGACCGTCGGGATCGTCAGGGATCTTCTCTTTGGCTGGTAGAAGGAGTAGCACAGCTCTGTCTACCAAAACTCTCAAAGAGGAGGTAGGCAAAGGGCAACTTGTTCGTGGTAAGCTTGCTGAAGAGTTTAGCTCTCTCCTGCTTCTCTCTCTGTGTGTCGTCTCCTGGCTCTCTGTGTGTCTGTTGTCTCAGAAATCCTTTCATCGAAGATTCGACCCTCTTCTTCATAGCGACGAGGCTATTTATAGGGGTCTCAGGGGCGTACGTGCCTCCTAAAAACACTCCATAATGGGGGCTAACCTTCCTCGTTATGTGGGCCGTGATTGGCCCCGAAACCGGGACGGTTACAACTGAGACGCGGGTGTCAACCCACGCGCCTTGGAGCTGCTGAGACGCGGGTTTTGAGCCGACGCGCCTTGAAGTTGAGACGCGGGTTTTGGACCCTCGCGCCTTGATGTCGAGAAGCGGGTTTTGGACCCTCGCGCCTTGATGTTGAGACGTGGGTTTTGGACCCTCGCGTACGCCTCCTAAAAAACTCTCCATAATGGGGGCTAACCTTCCCCGTTATGTGGGCCGTGATTGGCCCCGAAACCGGGACGGTTACAACTGAGACGCGGGTGTCAACCCACGCGCCTTGGAGCTGCTGAGACGCGGGTTTTGAGCCGACGCGTCTTGAAGTTGAGACGCGGGTTTTGGACCCTCGCGCCTTGATGTCGAGACGCGGGTGTTGAGCCTTCGCGCCTTGAGTTTGAAACTCTGCCTTTTAATGGCTTGTCTTTTAGTGATTTTTAGACAGCCTACAGAACCCCCTCCAAAGTTTTCGATATTCCGCAGTTAACTGGGACGGATTTCGAAATACTTTAGACTCTAGCTGAATTCACCTTTATGACTGGACTGTTAATGCTCCGGGTTTGATCTTATCTGGAGTTGGTCTTCGTGAGTGTACTGTTGAACTCTTTGAGGCCACCAGAGTTGATCGTGTTGAGTGTCTAGATACACAGTCTAAACCTCCCCGATTGCTTTTAGTCTGTCATGGGCGCGCTTTTAGTCTGTCATGGGCGCACTTTAAGGAGTGGACGATCGTCTGCTTGTGCCAGTGTACTGTTGAACTGATTTGCAGAAGCAAGGACTGAACGCCGGTTCTTCTTTGAAGAGCAGAGGTAGTACTGCTTTACAGACGCGACTTTCATGGGGTGCGCCTTTGGAAATGGAAAACGCGACTGATATTCGATTGGGCAGACGCGATGTTAGGCCGGATTGGAAGGACGCGAACTTCGGAGAGACGCATCCTTTTGTGTAAGGGCGCGACTTTCTGGACGCGACCATGGCCGTGCTGAAGAGGTGCGTCTATTGAATAGGCGCGGCTGTTGGGTGCGAATCCGTGCCATGTCATGAGTGCACTGCCACGTATCCTGTGGAGCCGAAGGGACACTTTCTTTTTGGCGTGCGAACTTCACGCTGTATTAAATGCGCTGTCCACGCGTCAAAAGATGATTCGATGCCGAGTCAATCGAACCAAGCGCCGTGTATCTTAAACGCGGATGTGGAATTAGGTCGCGTTTGAATTCTGTGTGTATCACAGTCTTGCTCGCGTCTGTTTCTGCCACCGCGGAAGTTTGACTCACTGCGTGGGTCATTCTCGCGTCTGCAGTCTTCAGCAATAACCGCGTTTGTGACTTAGTTTTCTTCTGTTGAAGTGTACTAAGTTCTAGATGTTCTGATTCCTTTGTTTATTCTTTGCAGGTAGGCTTGATCGTCCTTTTTCAGGTTCGCTGGGCCCCTGGAAGAATATTACGGCCGGCGAACTTGTTTGATGTTCATCCACAAGGGAATATATTATGGTCTTCGTCGTCCACAAGGGAATATATTATATTCCTGACGTGGACTCAACCCTCGCCAAGGTCTCTTCAGATCCAATGTACCAGTCATGCCTGCTGGCAAGGGATGGTCAGGGTGAGTATGGCGGCGGGGGTTGCGGTGGATATAGTGGTGAGTAGCATCCCCTGTGAGGTCTCAAAACCTCCTCTCTCACCCCAGAAGTGACTCCATGTTTGTTGGATGGCCTTCTGGCGAAAGAGATGCTCATGAATGAAGGGTTGCAGGACTTTCTGCTGCCACCGGACCTCAAGAACACCATTGCTCTCAGCTTAGTCAGCTAGGGCTCTTTCGATGTTTACATCATGCATCGTGGTGCAACCAGCTTCTGATCGTTGCCACAATGTCTGATTCTATTTTGGCGCCTTTCCAAACATCTTGTACTCGAAATCAAACGCAGCTTTAAGGAGTGAGTGCAACCTCTGAGAGAGAGAGGGACTTCTTTGTACTCCTTAAATGTAACACTCAATCTTACTGTATAAGAGAGCATTTTGTATCACTTTCATGTATCACTTTCATATGCCTGGATATAAATAAAAGTGACATTTTTCTTTTTGTCTCTTCTATTGTCTTGAACCTTTTGTCTTCAGTTAGACGCACAGAAGCAGAAAATCTTTGACTTCGTCAAAATTATGATGATAATCTTAATAAGTCAAATTTTGTAGTGAAAGATCCTATTTCAGGAACTTTCACAATACTGTCAGAGGTGTAATATTAACTTGATAAGAGATAGGATAATTTTGTGGACCTGTCAATCTATAAAGGAGAATGACAAGTGAAACTCGTACCCCCAGGGAAAATGGGTCTTTATCAAGGTTTAGGATTCACTTGATTAAGCTTAGCTGGGGAGTTGAAGGAAAACACTGTTAATGGTGTAGTATTAACCTAACAATATTTTTAGGTAGACTTGTTATTCTGTTGAAGAGAATAACAAGTGAGACTAGACTCGCAGGGAATCTAGGAAAATCTTTACCGTTAGAGGTGTGATATTAACTTAACAGGTTGAAAGTAGTCTTGTCAGAAGTGTGATGTTAACTTGACAAGAATGTGAATCAGAGGTGTAATATTAACTTGACTCAGAAGCCTTTCAGCTTTCGTTTGGGAAAATTGAAAGTGTCACTGACATAGGTGTGATGTTTAACTTGCCAGTGATGGAAATGCTAGAGGTGTAATATTGAACTTGGCATTGGTCATCTCAACTCCTATACGAAAGTTTGAGAGAAATTCATTGTCATAGGTGTATTGTTGAACTTTAACAATGACTTAGATGCTAGAGGTGTAGTGTTAAACTTAGCATCGTTCATTTCAGCTTCGATATGGAAGTCTGAAGAAAAGGTGACTGTCAGAGATTTAATATTGAACTTGACAGCAACTTGATTACTGTTAGAAGTGTAATGTTGAACTTAACAGTAATTTGTCAGAGGTGTGATGTTAACTTGACAAGAATTAATTTGCGATACGAGCAATTTTGAGGACCTGTCATCCTATTGATGAGAATTGACAAGTGGAGTTTGGAATGTCAGAGTATAGTGTTAACTTGACAACAACTGCAAGTTTGTTACTCTATGTAGAGTTGACAAGCAAGAGTTGTACTCGACAAGGAGTATTCATTACCAGAGGTATAGTGTTAACTTGGTAAAGATTGTATTTGGTGGACCTACCATTCTGTGGGTGAGAATTGGTAAGGGATTTTGGAGGGGAGAGTGGAGTTAAGTCCACTTAGGATTTTTAACAAACCCTCAGCTATCAACGAATTTGAGGAGCCTTTACCAACTACCGTTTGAGTGGGCTAGTCATGCTATTCCCCTCAACATGATGAGTTGTCGAAGACTTATGTTGGGCTTAGAAGCCAACATTTTCCTCTATCCTTAGCCGTCGGAGGCGTTGGATCAAATGGGAACGTGTCCCTTAGGATTTTTAGAAAATCCTCAGCTGTCAACGGGTTTGAGGTGCCTTTACCAACTACCGTTTGAGTTAGGCTAGCCATGCTATTCCCCTCAGCATGATGAGTTGTCGAAGACTTATGTTGGGTTTAGAAGCCAACATCTTCCTCTATCCTTAGCCGTCGGAGGCGTTGGATATTAATGAAGAAGCTCTTCTTGTTTTGATCAGAGGTGTATTTTTAACTTGATCAGAGGAGTACTATTAAGGATAGTACTTCTTCAAGAATCTGCCATTGATCGGCATCATGAGCGTATCGCCATTTGAGGTTATGAGACGATATGATCCATTTGAGTAGACTGACTCTACTACAAATGGTCCTTCCCATTTGGGCTGAAATTTTCCTTTTGTCTTGTGCGTCATTACCATGGGTCTTCTGACGGCTAAGACTAGGTCGCCTTTCTTGAAAGTTCGCAATTTAACTTTCTTGTTGAAGGCTCTGGTAATTCGAGCTTGGTAGAGCTCGATTTGCTGTTGGGCCTGCAGACGCTTATCATCTAAGGCTTCCAATTCTTGGAGTCGCTGTCGATGCTTCTCCTCGGTTGTCATCTCCGCTGTCAAGGCGACACGTAGAGATGGAATTTGGATTTCCAGTGAAAGTACGGCTTCACATCCGTATACCAAAGAAAACGGCATGGCTTTAGTTGGGGTTCGCACAGTTGTGCGGTAGGCCCATAAGCATTCACCCAGCTTGTCGTCCCAGTCTCGTTGACTTTTCGAGACGAACTTCTTGAGAAGCTTGCCAATAGTCTTGTTGAAAGCTTCTGCGAGGCCGTTAGCAGCAGGATAGTATGCCGTTGAGGACACACTCTGGATTCTGAACTTAGCGCAGAATCTCTGGAACGCCTGGCTAATGAACTGGGGCCCATTGTCATGGACAATTCACCGAGGTACACCGAAACGGTAAATAACGTGATGTTTCACGAACTTGATCACGTTAGACGATTTTACCTCCTTCAGAGGAATAGCTTCGGCCCATTTAGAGAAATAATCGGTTATTGCCAAAATAAACCGATGTCCCTTTGATGATGGTGGGCTGATAGGGCCAACCACGTCCATCCCCCACATTTCAAATGGCCAGGTAGAGGCCGTAGAGTGAAGGTACCCTGGTGCTTGATGGATGAAATCGCCGTGCACTTGGCAGGCGTGACATCTTTTGGCATAGGTGACGGCGTCGGCAATCATCTTGGGCCAGTAGTAACCCAATCTTTGGAGTCGATGTGCCAGTTTTGGGCCAGGTTGATGGGCTCCACACATACCGTCGTGGGCTTCTTTCAATACCTCTTGAGCCTCCTTGGGTGAGAGGCACCGGAGCAAGACCCCGTCATGCGATCGACGATACAATGTTCGTGTAATCGCATTGTAGTAAAATTTAGGGGCTTTCCTTCGAATGGCAGCTGCTTCCTTGGCATCCTCAGGCAGGATGCCATACAAGATATAGTCGATATAGGGGAATCGCCAGTCTTTAAGCTCTGGCTCGGTTGACAATTCCAGCGCTTCTTTGCCTTGATACTCTCCCTTTGACTCCTGATAGTGCTTGAGAGCAATTCTCGGGCAATACAGGTCGTGGCTGTAGACGAATATCTTCTCCATTGCTCCAGCTGGAAGAGCTAAGGAGGCCGCGAGGGATGCCAGTGCATCTGCATGCGCATTTTGCCTGCGCGGTACATGATCGATGTAGAAGTTTATGAACCTCTCGGCCATGTGGATAGTTGCGTTGTAGTAGGGTACTAGGTCCTCATGTCTGACTTCGTACTCCCCACGAACTTAGCTAACAATGAGTTTAGAGTCATCGTATGCCTCGAGATTTTTAACGCCAATCTCATCGGCAAATTGCATCCCTATCAAAAGAGCATTGTACTCTGCCACATTGTTGGAGCAAGGCTCAGTTAATGAGACAGCTCGGGGAATCACATAGTTCTGTGGCGAGACGAGTACTACTCCTACCCCCGCTACGATGTGTCCCTTTGGGCTTGTTCTGGATGCACCGTCGAAGAAAAGTTGCCATACTTGACCTTCGAACGATGTCTGAGTTAGGCAGGCTTCAGCGACCTCATCTGGGAGATCGTTATAAAGTTTGGTTGCCCTCGGATCTGGATGCTCAGCCAGGAAATCCGCCACCGCTTGTCCTTTAATGGCCTTTTGTGGTAAAAAGTGCATCTCATATTAGGATAGCAATATGCCCCATTTTGCCAGCCGGCCGTTCAATGATGAAGGCTTAGTCATAAGTAACCTCAAGGGCTTGACTTTTGATATGACATTTATAGTTTGGCCTACCAAATAGTGTCGCATTTTCTGAATGGCGAACACCAGTGCCAAACATTCCTTCTCGATCGGGTTGTACAGATGTTCGGCTCCGATCATTGTTCTACTCAGATAGTAGATCGCTTGTTCTTGTCCTTGATCATCATTCTGAGCTAGTAGAGCTCCCAAAGAATGATCCATTGCTCGGACGTATACCAGAAAAGGTTTTCCGGATACCGGAGCTGCAAGAACTGGTGGTTGTGTGAGGTATTATTTAATTTCCTCGAACGCTTGTTGGCAAGCGTCATCCCAAATGAATGAGACACCCTTCTTCATTAATTTGGCGAAGGGGGGCATCTTCCGGAGAGGTTTGATATAAACCTGCGGATGTATGCCAATCGTCCTTGTAATCCCCTGAGCTCCTTGAGGCTTCGCGGGGGTTGCATCTCCTGGATAGCGCGGATTTTTTTCGGGTCTAAATGAATTCCTGTGGAAGTCACTACAAACCCTAGGAACTTGCCGCTGGCCACCCCCAGGAAGGACTTGGTGGGATTCATCTTCAATTGATGAGCCCGCATGATATCAAAGACAACCTTCAGGTCAGATATGTGATCATCTTTAGTGCGACTTTTCACCGCAATATCATCAACATAACATTCCACCGTTTTGCGCATTTGCCGCTGGAAAATGGCGTTCATGGCTCTTTGATATGTTGCCCCCGTATTCTTCAGTCCGAAGGGCATGACAGTATAGCAATATACCCTAGAGGTGTCCTGAAGGAGGTATGCTTTTCGTTATCAGGATACATTTTAATTTGATTGTATCCTGAGAATCCATCCATGAAGGACATTCGTTCGAATCCACAAGTATTGTCAACCATGACATCAGTGATTGGCAGTGGGAATTCGTTGGGGCAAGCCTCGTTGAGATCACGGAAGTCGATGCAGATCCGGATCTTCCTGTTCTTCTTGGCAACTGGGACAATGTTGGCTACCCAGTCGGGATGTTGTTCTTCCCTGATGAAGCCAGAATCAATAAGTTTTCTGACTTCTGATTGAATTGCCTCCATTATCTCTGGACGGAACCGTCGCTGCTGTTGTTTGACAGGTTTTGTGTCCGGATTGATGTTGAGGCGTGCATAGCCACTTGAGGATCAAGTCCAGGCATGTCCTCGTAATTCCAGGCGAAGACGTCTATATACTCTTGTACAAGAGATATTAGATCCTTCTTCTCCGAAGGCGACAGGCCGTCACTTATGAAGATGGGCTTAGGATTGGCCTCGTCTCCTAAATTGACTTGAACAACCTTGTCTTCTGTGGGTGGCTCGCGCTGTTCAAAGCGGGTATCCCAAAGAGTATTTAAATGTTTGATCCAAGGATCCGTATCAGATTGGATCATTTCTTCATCCCCGTCTTCCAGGTGGCTTGTTGAGACCATGTTCACTGAAAGTTCTCTGAAGATGTTGCCGACACTAACATCCGACTCCCACGATGACGTGTCTGAAGAGTAATTATGACCTGATGGCCCTCCCGAATCAGAGGCTGATGGGATCGGAGTCGATACATAGCCCAACCCCCGGCGCGTCCGATGATAATAATCGGGGGCTTTTCCTTTCGGCACAAAGGATCGAAGTAGCATTCTCCTTCCTTTACCGAAGTTCAACCCGGGTCTGTTGGTTAGATCATACCCCATGTTTTTCATCATTCTGAGCGCTTTTGGTTCATAATGACCGAACTGAGGGGATTCCTCCTCGCCTTCCGATTCTTCGTGGGGCGTTGGTTCAGACGAGATTCGCCCAAAAAGAATTGGTTTTTGGCCTTTCCGTCTGGCTGGAACCATAAATATAGGTTCTTGCGCATTACCATTCTCCTGGTATGTCCCGAAGGATGATTTTACTGGTACATGCAACGATGCCAAAGCATCCATTGCCGACCAGAGGTCATCATCTACATCAGTGCTAGTATCTGACGGTATTGAATCGGAAGCAAACACAGAAAAATACGCTAAATCTAATTCTTCATTAATGTACCATCCGCCTGCATCATCAGCGGAGGTATTATCAACATCGGGTTTATTAATGCCCGTCACAGGTGGATCCAGCTCCCACACGCACCCATCTTCTTCCAGCTCGGTGTCGGCTTCATTGCCAGAGTCTGGTTCTTCTGATTGCGGGACTTCATCTATTTCTACAGATTCCTAATATAGGAGGGAATCTGTGAAATAATTCTCCACTCCCTTGAACGGATGTCTCTCGGCAATCAACGTTCGCACGTTTCCACTCCCGTCAATGTATTTCATGACTTGGTGGAGAGTAGAGGGAACGATGGAGTTGCGATGAATCCATGGTCGTCCCAGCAGCAAGTTGTAGGAGGTGTCAGCATTTATGACGTAGCATGTCACCTCTGTCCTCAGATCTCCAATCTGGCATTTGAGCTTGACCTTCCCCATCGGACGGGTACTGTTGGCATTGAACCCATAAATGGTCGTCTGGGTAGGGCTCAAACGGTGAGTAGGAATCCCGAGATGTTGCATGACCCGGCGAGGCATGATGCTCAACGCGGACCCTGGATCTACCTGAATGCGGCTCACCTCAGACGATCCAATATACCCTGTGAAGTACAGGGGTCGATCATGCTTCCCTTTAACCTGCATATCATCTGCTGTGAAGGTAATGCAGGGAGCATTTGGGGAGGTGTGGAGGCAATCCTCTACATCTTCCTCCCTCGGTACCTGGGTCATGAAGACCTCAGCATTTGCCAGAGCTTCTTGTAGAGCTTCTCTGGTCGACTTTGATAGTCTAAGAAGTTCATACAAGGTAATGCGTGCCGAGATGTTGGCTAGTTGAGCCAGGACATCGAAGCGGTAAGGTGTCGTGGATCCTTCCGCTACACCTTTCGAAAGAACTCGAGAAAACTGAGTTTCTTTCTGTTTCTCCACAAGTTGTTTTGTGGAAGGCTTGGTTGGCTCCACAGCTGGTTGTGGAGGGGTTGCCGCCGTTTCGCCATACTGCTTCGAGTATGGCTGTCCCGAACGGGTTCCCGCCATAGGTTGGTTGGGCTCTGCGGCCAAGACTATTGTTTCTTCCTCGGAGTCGGTTAACGAGGGAACATCAGTCTCGGCTTCTCGAGAGGAGGCACACACCACATTGCAGGATGAAGCCTTTGCCTTGCCTTTGGATTTCCTGTTGGTCACAGTAGTCCATTGCTGTTCATTGACAAGGTCAGGGTGGACCCACATGATTTCCCCTTGAGGTGTAGGGACGGGTGCCAAGCCTTTCTCTCGCTGCTGGTGAGGGTCTGTGTTGACCACTCTCAGCTCTCCTCTTGGGATAGGGACTACTCCAGAGGGTGTCGGGAGTTATCTTCCGAACTGGAGAACTGACGTCACATTGGCCGTCACCTTCTTCTGCTCTGGTCGGAGCTTTAACACCTCCGCGTCAATCAGAGCTTGAAGGATGTCCTTGAAGACGTAGCAGCTTTTGGTAGGGTGCCCCAGCATCCTGTGGTACAAGCTATAGGTGGGATTGTCGGTCTTGCCGACTTTCTTGGGGCGCCTAGCTTCAGGGAGCTTCAGTCGGTTGCTCTTGTTGAGTAATTTGAAGAGCGAGTCGACATGTTCATCCTTAAAGGAATACTGTTTGTTGGCCCGTGGTTGGCTTGAAGAGCCACTTCCCTTAACCGGTTGAGGTTTGACAGGGGACTTGGTCTCCGCTGCCAAGTTATCCTTCCTTTTGGCTTGGAGGGATGTGTCTGGCGCACGCCTTGTTGACCTTTCAGGCCTGGGCTTACCTTCCTCCGCTCTGACGCGGGCGACAATCTCCTCAGCCTGTTCACCTTGTTGGACTAATTGCTTCCAGGTGCGGCTTTCAGCAACTCCTATTTGAGCAAGGAGTGAGGTTTGGAGATTGTGGCGGCATGTTTCCACCAGGGTAGCCTGGGTCATGCCGCTTGGACACCGGAGTGCCACGTTCCGAAATCTTTTCACGAAAGACTTGACGGACTCTCCCTTTCGCTGCTTGGTGGCTAAAAGGGTAGACATGTTGACCTCCGAGTCATCCTCGAAGAAGCGCGTTAAGAAAAGCTTCTCCAAATCGCCCCAGTTCTTGATAGAACCTTCTGGGAGCTTCATGAACCATTCAAAGGCCAGCCCTTTTAGGGTGCCGATGAACAGACGAGTCAGGATAGCATCGTTATCTACTACATTCCCGGTTTGGGATTTAAAGTAGTAGATGTGTTGGTTGGGTGACCCTTTCCCATCGAATGCTTGAAGGGTTGGAGCCTTGAACTTGGACGGGTACGGAACCAAGTCCCATTCAGCAGGATAGGGCCGGACCACTCCAGCTTCTTGGAGGCCTTTACGGTTGGTAAGGGCCTCGAGGCGTTGTTCCAATTGACTCATTCTTTTAGCATGAGCCTTTCCCTGGTCTTGGTCGCCCTTTACTTGCGACGAGGATTTGGACGAACCAGAAGTAGATCGTGGCTTCTCCTCAGAAGGTTCGGAAGATGAGCTTTCTCCCTTTCTCCCTTTGCCCTTCGTCTTTTTAGGAGGAGATTTCCTCCTATCTTCGAGCAACTGTGCAAGCATCTGCTTGAGGGAGTCGATAGATTCCTGCTGAGAAAGAATCATATCCATTTGTGCCTTCTGAATTTATTCTAAACGTCTAGCCGTTTCCTCAGGAGTGCCTATCATGTAGGCGGAGGCCTCCTTCTTAACTGAAGAGTTTGAAGCCCGTGATTCTGCTACGGCGGAGTGAGAATCATTCACTTTAATACCATGGGCTAAGGCATTATAATCAATCGGGGGAATGGCCCCAGTCCGGGTGCGAGTGTGTTGATACACCCCTTCCGATTCAGAGTCAGACTCATCCGAGCTGACTGCAGGTTGTTTTTCCTTGCTCCTGCTCGTCATATTCGCAGTGAGCTCCGGGTACTCAATGTCAGAGAAGGTTCTCCTTCTGTGGGAACGCCTTCTTTTGGCTGACGGGGGAATCAGGGTCAGCTGTCTAACTAAAGACTGCTGGTTCATACCTGATCCACAACGGCACTCAGAAAGCATATGGATAAGCCGTTGGCAGCAACATGATGAAGTGACCTGATTGGCACTTCTTTTCTTCGTCAAGTAATCCCTCAGATCCACGGGAGGGGGATCGAAGAGACTAGCCTCGCAACGTCGAAGACGGGAGGCATCCATGTGCTGTATAGCCTGGACGCAGGCTTCAGGGACGCGATGTTCGCGCCACGGCTGTAAAACGCGCGTCTGGCGTCTCTGTTGGGATGAGACGCGATTGCCGCGATTGCCGCGCTGCTGCTCAGTGCGTCGGAGCAGAGACGTTTGAGAGAGGATGGGCTGCTGGGCCTCACGCCTATAGGCGTGTGCCTCTCGCGCTTGATGAGGCGCAGAGGCTTCACCTTGGCGTTGGGTAAGTTGGTCTTCAAAGGACCTAGCTTGAGGAGTCTCGCGTTTGAGCCGCCAAACGCGGACTTCACGTGCTGGACGTGGTGCGGGCAAGGCGTCAGATTGTACGTCGCGTCCAGCCTCAGTCGGACAACCAGAGGTTCCAACTTGTAGCTGACGCGCACGTCTCCTCTGTCGATGCTCAGCGTTTCGGTTGCGTCGTGGAGGTGGAGAGTGACCAACGACGACCTGGTCTACGAAACCAGAGATTTTAACCACGCGGGTCTCCTGAGAGACGCTGACGCGGGTGTTCCGTGCTGCGCGGTAGATCGCAGCGGCAGTTGTGCCTGAGATCACGCGGGCCTTCTGAGAGGCGTTGGCGCGTGTATCTTGCTTGGCACAGATGGCAGCAGCAGCGCCCGAGAGAACCTCGGATCGGGGTTTGGGGCCATTCCCCGTCGAGACCCTGCGGCAGACGCGGGTCTTGGGGCTCTTGGAGCCGGAAGAGAGAAACTCTTCGTACTTTGCCTGGTCGAACTCGACAACGAGCGATTCGACCATCTTTCCCTCACGAAGGACGTCATCTTGCGCCACGATTTGCTCGTCAGTGACAAATGAACTCCCCAGCGGAGTCGCCATCTCTTTTTTGCGGAGGAAAAAGATCTCGCGTAAAGTTTCCTTGAATCAATTGAAAGCTTACAACGGATTAATACTCCGATTACAAAGGAGGGAGGATGTTGAGTCTTGAATCCTCCCTTTGTTTAGTGCTGGGTTCTTCAAGTGGCGGTAGAGAGTGAATCTTGTTCTCCGTTGACCGGATGACCGTCGGGATCGTCAGGGATCTTCTCTTTGGCTGGTAGAAGGAGTAGCACAGCTCTGTCTACCAAAACTCTCAAAGAGGAGGTAGGCAAAGGGCAACTTGTTCGTGGCAAGCTTGCTGAAGAGTTTAGCTCTCTCCTGCTTCTCTCTTTGTGTGTCGTCTCCTGGCTCTCTGTGTGTCTGTTGTCTAAGAAATCCTTTCACCGAAGATTCGACCCTCTTCTTCATAGCGACGGGGCTATTTATAGGGGTCTCAGGGGCGTACGTGCCTCCTAAAAACACTCCATAATGGGGGCTAACCTTCCCCGTTATGTGGGCCGTGATTGGCCCCGAAACCGGGACGGTTACAACTGAGACGCGGGTGTCAACCCACGCGCCTTGGAGCTGCTGAGACGCGGGTTTTGAGCCGACGCGCCTTGAAGTTGAGACGCGGGTTTTGGACCCTCGCGCCTTGATGTCGAGACGCGGGTTTTGGACCCTCGCGCCTTGATGTTGAGACGTGGGTTTTGGACCCTCGCGTACGCCTCCTGAAAAACTCTCCATAATGGGGGCTAACCTTCCCCGTTATGTGGGCCGTGATTGGCCCCGAAACCGGGACGGTTACAACTGAGACGCGGGTGTCAACCCACGCGCCTTGGAGCTACTGAGACGCGGGTTTTGAGCCGACGCGTCTTGAAGTTGAGACGCGGGTTTTGGATCCTCGCGCCTTGATGTCAAGACGCGGGTGTTGAGCCTTCGCGCATTGAGTCTGAAACTCTGCCTTTTAATGGCTTGTCTTTTAGTGATTTTTAGACAGCCTACAATATCTTTACTTGCTTGATATATTTGTACTTATATTGTTATATGCTTGGGGATTGTTTGCTCACACTTGTATTCAACCAAGAGAGTCAAAGCCGCACCTCAACTCTTATATAGAGGAATCTTGAGGAGATAGTCCAGAGCCCTTCACGGGAAATTCGGCTACACTCTTAGGTTATACTTGGTGTGTTGTGCTTAAGAATTTTTTAGCTTGCATAAATAGTTTTAATTCCGCATTAATTCATCATTAGATTAGGTAGTCACCTATTCACCCCCCTCTAGGTGATTACAATTGGTATCAAAGCCTCGTGCTCTTGATTTGGGTTTAACAACCTTGAGTTAAAGGTCCTCATTTTTAGCAAATCACGACATTTGTACACACACATGGACTTCATGTCACCTCCCACCTTTGACATTCTTAACATCCAAACTTGAAAGGTTAAGATGTCTCTGTACCTCAAAGGCCTAGGTATTCATGTTTATCTTGCTACCACTAAGAATTCATATGTTAGTAATAGCAAGTATATTGAGGCTAACTCAAAAGCGATTCATGCTTTAAAGTCAACCCTAAGTAATGATTATCTATGTAGGGTTTCTAATCTTTATTCGACTTTTGTAGTATGGAACACCATTGTCTCCCTTGGCGAACAAGAACAATATTATGCGGGGAGCGACTCGAATGTTAGAAGTGAAGCTTCCAACGTATGCTACATGGTCCAAGGGGATAACCCCCTTGAGGTAAACTCTGAATCCGAGCTTGATGAGGATGTTGATATGCCATATGATGAACTTGCATCTTTTTGTCAACAACTCCTTGAAAAATATGATTTGCTTAAAAAGGAAAATAAGAATTTGAAAAAGAAATATGACTCCATTTTAGAAGAAAATGATTCTTTTAAAAATAAAGTTGCATGCATTGTAAAAGAAAATGAATTTTTGAAAAATGAGAATATTTCCTTATCTTCAAAATTAAATGATCTTTGTGAAGGAAATAATTATTTGAAAAATAAAATTAGTTTGGTGGAAAAACAAAAAGAAGTTGCTTTGAATGAAAATAACTCTTTAAAAAGAAAAGTTATTTTAAAAGAAAAGGAAAATGTTTCTAAAAAGAATAAAAATAATGATTCTCATTCTCACCATGCTTTACATGCCACTATTGATTAAAATGAGATTAAATTTTTAAAAAATAGAATAGATTATTTGAGCTCAACTTTGAGCAATTGTGCATTTAACCATAAAAGATTGGAAACCTTATTTCAAAAGAAACAAACTCCTCATGAACAGGCACATCACCCACAACATGCATATGCACACTTTGCACGTCATGATTGAAAGTACCCCTAGAGGGGGGGTGAATAGGTGTACGGCTAATCTAATGAACAATAATGCGGAATTTAAAAACTAATTGCAACACACTTCGTGTAACCAATGAGTGTAGCCGAATTCCCGGTGAAGGGCTCTGGACTAACTCCTCTTGATTCCTCTGGATAAGAGTTGAGGTGCTATATGAAGCTCTCTTTGGTTAAACACAAGTGAGGCACACAAACAAACCAAGCATGTATATGATATGACAATAATATGCAATGCACAAATGTAAGAGAGAGAGAGTTAGAGAAAGTGGATCAATCACAAACACACGGATATGTTTTGAGGTTCGAGCACACAGCTCTACGTCCCCGCCTTCACACAGAAGGATTTTCACTAACTCGTCCACACAGGACTTCCCACACAGGGAACCTCCACTGAGAATTTGGGTAAATATAACCGGGAGTACATAACTCCTCTCTCAACCAATACAACGTCTCACTAGAGGCAAGGAACAAAGCCAACACAATACAATATCCACCTCACAAATGAGGGATAGGCACTTAGCCACAAAACCAACAATCACCTCACACTGGAGGGATTCCAACGCAATCTCCACCTCTCACTAGAGGGAGCCAAACACCACTTCCACTATCACCTCACCCTTGAGGGAGAACAACTCAATCACCTCTCACTGGAGGGATATCACAATCAATGGAAGTTTACAACTTGGTGGTCTCTTTCAACCACAAATCGATTTTCCCACAAAATAAAGATCCTATAGATAGGATAGCAAGATAAGCTCAAGTGTGAGAAATAAAGAGTTTGGAAATCAAAAACATAAAGAAAAACTCTTGGGAAAACTTCTAGAATAGATAGAAAAATGTAGATCAAAAACCAATCCCAAAAGACTTTTCTTTTTCTTGATTTTTTCAATCCCTTTTAAAACAAATAAAGATGAAAACTTTGAACCCAAAAACTCTTTTGAAAACTTGGAATTAAACACTTGAGAAGATGGAAATTTTGCTCTTGAAACACTTGTTAAAAACCAACTTCATATTGGGTATTTATAGCCCCTATTGAAATCTGCTCGTTGGCAGCTGAAAAGGGCCAGAATGCCTTTCCGGTCGACCGGCCGATTGACCGGCCAACTGTCAAAAATTTGACCATTGCGCCTGCCGGTCGACCGCCCGGTCGACCGGGACTGGATCCAGAGAGCAACGGCTCTCTATCCTGTCGACCGCCCGGTCGACCGAGCTGATACAGAGAGCAGAACTCTCGCCGGTCGACCGGGTCCGTCGACCGGGGCCATTTCTAGAGAGCAGAGGCTCTCTGGCGGTCGACCGCTCCGGTCGACCAGCCTATCAGCCTGGCTGCGTGCACGTTCTGTGCACGTCGGTCGACCGGCCCGGTCGACCGCCCACTGCTATGGTCGACCGGCAGTCAGCCAGTCCAGCTATTTCAGGTCAGAAAAACTAGGGTTTTTATTATCAATTAAATCCCATAAAAACACATAAATTCCACAAAAATTAGTTCATGTTATATCTTTGAAATACAAACATTTGTGAAAAAATTCAACACATATTTCAAACTATTTGAACCATTTTTGTGACTTGAAATTTTGCCTTAAACCAAATTCTGTATTGTCCAAAACTAAAACTTTTGAAATGGAAATCCGATTTTTTCAAAACACATATAAATACGAAAACATGAAATTGAAATAACTTTGAAGCATATAATATATGGATAGAATCCAATATACATGAAAGAGATATATATCAATGTTTTTGACATTAATTCCGAAAATAAGTTTTGTTTAAATACAAAACCCAAATTCATGAATAGGTTATCAAAATAAGTTATTCTAAGAATATGAAGCATACATGTATATAGATCAAATCTAATATACATTAAATCATGTAAACTTGTTTTGATATAATACCTTTCATGAACACCAAGATCGGTTAAACCAAAAAACCAAAAACCAATAAACATGAAACGTGTGTGTTGTGAACTTGAGAATATCACACTATCTAATCTTTAACAATGGATCTAAACTAACTATTCTCAAACAAACTGAAGCCTTCTTGTAGAACGCTGTCTCCAAGTCGACTCGATCCAAACGTGATTCCCCGAGCTTGACTCCAACCGAGTGCTAGATATGAACTTGACGCTTGAGCTCTTGAATCTGTTGGCCCAAAGGCCTTCCACTCTAGTTTTGATGATGATTAACTCATGTAGTTATGTGTACTAATTATCTTGCAATGTTTAAGTTTCAGATATTTAACAAGATATTAGTTGGTGAAAGCTTCCACACATCTTTCACATGTTGATTCAAGAGCCCGAGCGTCAAAGATCATATATAGCACTTGCTCGGCGAATCAAGGAGTTTTGGATCAAGCCGACTTGGAGATTGCGCTCTACAAGAAGACTTAGGTATCCATAATTTAGTGTTTAGATCCTAATTGTAAAGATTAGTATAGTATGATAAGCTCAAGTTCACAATACACACACGTTTCATGTTTTGAATAATGGTTTTCGGTTTAACCGATCTTGGTTTACATGAATAGAGTTTATATCAAAACAAGTTTACATGGTTTAATGTATATTGGATTTGTTCTATATACATGCATGCTTCAACTATTTAAAGAAACTTAGTTTGATATTCTATTTCATGTGTTTTATGTTTTGGTATTTCTATCAAAACATATATTTTGGTATTAATGACAAAAACTATGATATGTATATGTTTCATGAATTTCTATCAATATGCATCATGCTTCAAAAGTGTTTAAATATCATATTTTTATATTTGGATGAGTTTTTAGACAAAACGTATTTTCTATTCCAAGTTATAGAAAATACAAGTTTTGGTTTCTGGTAAAAATGACAACTTACAAAAATAGTTCACATTGATTGATATTTGAGTCAAAACTGTTATCACATGTTTATATATCAATGCAAAATGTTAAAACTATTTTTGGGGATTTTTACAAGATTTAAAAGGATTTATTACAATATTTTTACCCCTGTTTTTCTGGGCTATTTGCTGTCTGCCAGGCGTGGTCGGTCGACCGAACGGTCGACCGAACCTGTAGCCGGTCGACCGTCCGAGTCGACCGACGTGCACGGGGACGTGCACGCTGGCTACTCTTGTAGCCGGTCGACCGAGCGGTCGACCGACTGAGAGCAGACTTGCTCTCTGTTAGTTTGGGTCGACCGGGCGGTCGACTGGGTATTACAACGTTCAAAAATTCGAACGTTGGGCGGTCGACCGACAGGGCAAAACTGGCAAAAATAGCTGCCAACGGCTAGTTTCTAATTCTGCCTATAAATACCCCATTTGCAAGAGTTTTTCTCTAAGGCTTTTGGTGCGAATTTTTTCATACTCTCAGGTGTTTTTGCTGCAAATAAAAGAAGTTTTTGAACTCATATTGAACAATCTATTTTGAGGTTTTTGCTAGGGTTTGGAAAATCAAAGAAAAGGTTTTTGGGAAAAGCTTTTGATTGAACTTCACCATCTTGATTTCTATTATTTTCCCAAGGATTTTTCTTTGTGATTTTGATTTCCATTCCATTGGTTTTCTCCACACTTGAGATAAAATCTACTATCTTCTCTATAGGATTTTGTGTGGGAAAAAGAGATTGTTTTGTGGTTGTTGTTTGAAACCACTAAGTTGTAAACCCAATTCTTGCTTTGTGCCATTTCCCTCATTGTGTTGAGGAGGTTGTGCAACTTGGGTTGTGAGGTATTTTGTGTAAGCTTGGTGCTAATCCCTCAAGTTGTGAGGTGATTGTTTGTTGGATTGGAGGAGTGCCTCAAGGAGGAGGTTGTGTTTGTAAGGAAGGGAGTTGGTAACTCCTTGTAATTGTGATTGCCCCAAATCCTCGGTGGAGGTTCCCTTTGTGGGAGTCCTTTGTGGACAAGCTAGTGGACTTAAAATCCTTCTGGGTGAAGGCGGGGATGTAGAGCTGGGTGCTCGAACCTCGGAACATATCTCTTTGTTTGCGCTTGATCCATTGACTCTTGCTCTCTCTCTTTACTTTGTGCAAATTGTTATATCTTGTACTTCCTTGTGTGTGCATCATTATAGTAATTGCAATTAGTTTTTAAATTCCGCATTAAGTTCACTAGATTAGCATCGTCACCTATTCACCCCCCCTCTAGGTGACTTTTCAATTGGTATCAGAGCTAGTGCTCCTGATATTTAGGTTTAACCACCTAGGAGTCAAGATCTTGGTTTGCTAATCTTCATTTGCATTATCTTCTGCACTCATACTAGTTTGCACTCATGACTAGCCCTCCTATGTTTGACCATTTTAGACTTGATGCTTGGAAGGTGGACATGACTAGGCATTTAAAAACTCTAGGTCATCTAGTTTATCAAGCCATCACTATAGAAACCCTCCCTAATAGTAGCAAGCATAAGAAGGCAAATGCACTTGCACTTAAAACACTTAGAGCATCTTTTGATAATAATCTTTTACTTGTTTTTGATAGTTTTGATTCGGCTTTTGCAGTTTGGAGCGTCTTGACATCTCCGGAGCTTCCAAGGATCATTAACAATATGAGGAGATCTATGAGAGATGTATCCGAAGAGCCTTGTTTTATGGCATATGGGAATGACTCCCATGAGGTACAATCGGACTCTCAAATAGATAATAGCTCTAGTTCATATTGCCATGGTTGTTTTGAAGTTCAAAATTTGAATGTTGACCTTGCTTCTAAACTTGAAAATTTTATGGAAAAACATGAGATTTTGAAAAAGAAACATTTTGACTTAAAAGAAGAATTAAAGGATTTATGTTCAACTTTTGAATCGGTTTTGCAAGAGAAAGAAGAGATTATTAGTGAACGTGACTCACTTAAATCTCAACTTGAAATTGCTTTAAAAGAAATTGAAGTTTTGAAAAACAAAAATGATTGTGATGATGTTATAGAACACAATGAAGTTTTGTCTTCTAGATTGGATCTTGTTTTTAAAGAAAATCTTTCTTTGAAAAATGAAATTGATTTCATAACAAAAGAATTGGATTTGGTTTTGAATAAAAATAAATCTTTGCAAAATGATATTGATATTCATGTTTGCCATGCTAGTGTACCTTCTACTTCTTGCACACCTATAGCATGCTCTACTTTGTCTTCTAGCATAGAAAATGATATAAATGTTTTGAAGAAAAATGTTGAATGTTTGGGCTCCACTTTGAGCCAATGCACATTGAATCATTCACGTTTGGAAACCTTGGTTCGCAAGAAACAAGTTCCAACTATGCATGCACACCCTACACGGCATACACATGCTTTCCACGAACACAAACATGACATGTATGCTCATGTGTACACATGTACACATTGTGGTCGAAAAGGCCACCTTGCTAGATTTTGCTATGATCGTTTACATTTTGAAAATTTAGCAACTAATCTTGTTTGGGTTAGGAGAGATACTAACCCCCGTGGACCCACAAGGAAATGGGTACCAAGATCCACCTCTTTGATTTTTGATGTAGGTGGAGGCTCTCGCATCACGTGAGAGTTTTGGGTGCCTTGAGGTGGATGCGTTCTAAGCCTAAAATAGAATCATTTGGATGCTTCACACTCAAGGAGATTTGGTGGGAGGACCACCATGGGTTTGGAGAACTAGAGATGAACCTTCATCGGTTTTGGTATCATTCTCTAACTCCCATTTTTAATTGCATGCTCATTTATTCATAGCATGTCTTGTTTTATTGTTCATTATGCTTATGTCATGTTGATTAGATTAGTGTTATACATGTTTAGTTCTTGAGACACCCATGCTTTATATGGATCTTATCTTTGTGTTCTCACCTTGTTTAGTACTATCATGTATGCCCTAGATCTAATGTACATGCATATACATAATGATCATATGGATGTTTATGATGTTTTGGATAACTCATGTTTTGATTAGTATGATATTTGTCATGTTTATTAGACTTATGCTTTACATGATTAATGGTTGAGACACCCATGTTTAGTATGGACCCATATTTGTGTTCTCTTTATGTTTAGCTATCATGTTAATCATAGATCTAATGCACATGTCTTGTCATGCTAATCATATGGTTGACTATGACATTTTGTTTTAATAATTCGTGTTTTGATTATTATGTTTATCATGTTGGATTATGATTCCCGTTTTATGCTTCATGTTTTGACTACTTGCTTGAATGATAATTTTTATTAAGACTAGAATTTATACTTGTACAACGAGTGAGCTACAAATAGACCTTTATATATGTTTGTGCTTGAACGCTCATTTGTATTCACTTGATGTACTAGTATAGTCTAGTTTTGATGATTCTTGCATTTGACTTGTATTCACTATTTTGCATGTTTTGTTTTAACTTCATGTATATGTACATCTTGTCCAAACTATCATCTATACATATACATCCTTGAGCCACGTGCCTTCATGCATATAATTTGTGGACTCATTGTGTTTAGGATATGTATGTATACTTTTGTTTGTACATGACATACATATGCCTTGAAGTTTTAAATCGTTTGGATGAATTTCATGTTTTCTAAGTGATTTCACATTTATGATGAATTTCATTTTTTTTAAAGATGATTTCAATTGGTGATTTCACAATGAATTTCATATGAGCTTGATTGTCCATTTTCATGTTGATATGTTTCTCACAACACTTGTACACTCACCCTATTTAATGTTTTCTCATGACTTAGTTTTCATGAGTACAAATTGTGCTATATGGATTTTTGAGTGTTTTAGTGCCATGTGGTTTACATGCGTCTTCATGAAAAATAATTTTGTGTTACTTCTTACTTGAAGGATTTCGTACTAGTTTTCAAACTTTCATTTAACTAGTTGCGATATTCTTTATTTTGGTAGTGATTTTCAAACAAACTATGATTTCAAATCTATTTTTGAAAACCCCTACCATCAATAGGCGGTTGGATGGGAGATCATGTTCATGTATGCTTTATGTTGAAAATCATTTAAAACTTGAATCATGAAATGGGTGGTAGTTGATATGAGTCATACACTTGATCTTATTGTTGTTTCAATTGGTATCATTGAATTCTTTCAATTGGTATCAATCTTGACATCCTTTTGTATACTCATATATGTTTTGTTTTATATATGTATGCTTACACTTCATATAGTATCAATTTCAATTGGGATCTATTTCTTACATACATATATAGATGATTTATTTGTGCTTCAAGATATCACAAATTTTGGTTATGTTAAGCTTGAGTTTTTCAATTGGTATCCATATACAAGCTTTATCATAATTTTTAAGATTGCTAAGCTTGAATTTTTTAATGAATATCATGTTTTAATTGATTTAATTTTCAATTGGTATCTTATTTCAAGCCTATGCATATTTTCCTTTGGTATTTCATAAAGGGGGAGAAAACTCGTATTTTATATTTCAATTGGTATTTGGGTTACCATTATTTTTGTTTTCCACTCCCTAACTTTATGATGAAAAACAATTACACATCAATATTAAAGTAATTGGTATCATATGCTTACAATGAAAAATATTTTCTTTTGGTATCAAGATGCTATTTGTTTCCTTAAATTTGGTATCATTTTTTATTGGTATCAAGTTTACATTACATGTTTTCATTTTGATATAAAATGTTATGTTGTTTCAATGCCTTATTTTATTTCATATAGGATTTGGCATTTCTCAAAGTTTGTTATTTTCAATTGATATCACAATGGACTTCATTGACACATGTTTTAAATTGGTATCATATTGACTTTGGTTTTACCCCTTGGAATAATTTATTGCTTCTTTGTTTTTGAACATTTAGGGGGAGAGGTATTTGTTTTCATTATGTTTGTTTTTACCCCTTTGTTGATGATTGACAAAAAGGGGGAGAAGAATTTGTAGTTTATATGCATGGTTGATTTATGCATATGTTTGGTTGGTTTTCAGTTGTTTCAATTAGTAATAATATGTTGGTTTCAATATGATTGGTTACTGGTATCAAGAGCAAGAACATGTTTTAGTAATGTCTTGTTGCAAATGTTTTGTTTAATTTTCAATTTTGGTATCAAGAGCAAGAGCATGTTTTGATAATGTTTTGTTGTATTAGTATTGTTTTATTGGTATCAAGAGCATGTTTTGATATTGTTTTAAACACATATAAACATGTTTAAGAACATTCATTGCATATCTTATATGTTTTATTGTTATGCATGAGTTAAGGGGGAGCTTCTTTGAAGCTTTACTTTAATCCATGCATATATAACTCTATGAGTTTTGTCATCATCAAAAAGGGGGAGATTGTTGGCCCAAAGGCCTTCCACTCTAGTTTTGATGATGATTAACTCATGTAGTTATGTGTACTAATAATCTTGCAATGTTTAAGTTTCAGATATTTAACAAGATATTAGTTGGTGAAAGCTTCCACACATCTTTCACATGTTGATTCAAGAGCCCGAGCGTCAAAGATCATATATAGCACTTGCTCGGCGAATCAAGGAGTTTTGGATCAAGCCGACTTGGAGATTGCGCTCTACAAGAAGACTTAGGTATCCATAGTTTAGTGTTTAGATCCTAATTGTAAAGATTAGTATAGTATGATAAGCTCAAGTTCACAATACACACACGTTTCATGTTTTGAATATTGGTTTTCGGTTTTTGGTTTAACCGATCTTGGTTTACATGAATAGAGTTTATATCAAAACAAGTTTACATGGTTTAATGTATATTGGATTTGTTCTATATACATGCATACTTCAACTATTTAAAGAAACTTAGTTTGATATTCTATTTCATGTGTTTTATGTTTTGGTATTTCTATCAAAACATATATTTTGGTATTAATGACAAAAACTATGATATGTATATGTTTCATGAATTTCTATCAATATGCATCATGCTTCAAAAGTGTTTAAATATCATGTTTTTATATTTGGATGAGTTTTTAGACAAAACGTATTTTCTATTCCAAGTTATAGAAAATACAAGTTTTGGTTTCTGGTAAAAATGACAAGGTACAAAAATAGTTCACATTGATTGATATTTGAGTCAAAACTGTTATCACATGTTTATATATCAATGCAAAATGTTAAAACTATTTTTGGGGATTTTTACAAGATTTAAAAGGATTTATTACAATATTTTTACCCCTGTTTTTCTGGGCTATTTGCTGTCTGCCAGGCGTGGTCGGTCGACCGAACGGTCGACCGAACCTGTAGCCGGTCGACCGTCCGAGTCGACCGACGTGCACGGGGACGTGCACGCTGGCTACTCTTGTAGCCGGTCGACCGAGCGGTCGACCGACTGAGAGCAGACTTGCTCTCTGTTAGTTTGGGTCGACCGGGCGGTCGACCGGGTATTACAACGTTCAAAAATTCGAACGTTGGGCGGTCGACCGACCGGTCGACCGACAGGGCAAAACTGGCAAAAATAGCTGCCAACGGCTAGTTTCCAATTCTGCCTATAAATACCCCATTTGCAAGAGTTTTTCTCTAAGGTTTTAGGTGCGAATTTTTTCATACTCTCAGGTGTTTTTGCTGCAAGTAAAAGAAGTTTTTGAACTCATATTGAACAATCTATTTTGAGGTTTTTGCTAGGGTTTGGAAAATCAAAGAAGAGGTTTTTGGGAAAAGCTTTTGATTGAACTTCACCATCTTGATTTCTATTATTTTCCCAAGGATTTTTCTTTGTGATTTTGATTTCCATTCCATTGGTTTTCTCCACACTTGAGCTAAAATCTACTATCTTCTCTATAGGATTTTGTGTGGGAAAAAGAGATTGTTTTGTGGTTGTTGTTTGAAACCACTAAGTTGTAAACCCAATTCTTGCTTTGTGCCATTTCCCTCATTGTGTTGAGGAGGTTGTGCAACTTGGGTTGTGAGGTGTTTTGTGTAAGCTTGGTGCTAATCCCTCAAGTTAGTTGTGAGGTGATTGTTTGTTGGATTGGAGGAGTGCCTCAAGGAGGAGGTTGTGTTTGTAAGGAAGGGAGTTGGGAACTCCTTGTAATTGTGATTGCCCCAAATCCTCGGTGGAGGTTCCCTTTGTGGGAGTCCTTTGTGGACAAGCTAGTGGACTTAAAATCCTTCTGGGTGAAGGCCGGGATGTAGAGCTGGGTGCTCGAACCTCGGAACATATCTCTTTGTTTGCGCTTGATCCATTGACTCTTGCTCTCTCTCTTTACTTTGTGCAAATTGTTATATCTTGTACTTCCTTGTGTGTGCATCATTATAGTAATTGCAATTAGTTTTTAAATTCCGCATTAAGTTCACTAGATTAGCATCGTCACCTATTCACCCCCCTCTAGGTGACTTTTCAGAATCACCATGTGAAAGCTCCAAAACACTTTTGTTGAAGCTAATCACCTATTAATATCTTGATCAATTATTTGAAACTAAATATCATAAGATTATTAGTAAACTATAACTACATGAGTTAATCATCATCAAAACTAGAGTGGAAGGCCTCTGGGCCAACAATCTCCCCTTTTTGATGATGACAAAACTCATGGAGTTATATATGCATGGATTAAAGTTAAGCTTCAAAGAAGCTCCCCCTTAACTCATGCATAGCAATAAACAATAAGATATGTAATGAATGCTATAAAATTAAACATGCTTTTGATACCAAATATTTAAATAAACATGCTCTTGATACCAATAAAAATTCTTAAAATTTTTTTTGCTCTTAATACCAATAAAAAAAACTTCAATAAGAACTCTTGATACAAAAAAAAAACAATATCAAAATATGTTCTTGATACCAATAAAAACAACAAAACAATATGCTTTTGATACCAATATCAACAAAGCACAAAACACAAAAAAACAATGCTTTTAAATAAACATGTATATATACTAAAATACTTCTCCCCCTTTATGTATAAAGCAAGGAAAAACATGCATATATTCTAAAATACTTCTCCCCCCTTTTGTCAATCATCAACAAAGGAGTTAAAGTAAACAATAAAACAATGTTCTCCCCCTTTTTGTCCGAAACAAAAAATCAACAAGGGGTGAAATCAAATCAAAACATTATGATACCAATAGAAAAAAATATATCAATTTAGTACAAAGGTATACATAGAAACATCATGATACCAAATGATGATACCAATTAAAAATAAACTAAACATTTTTTGATACCAAATTAAAAGATATAAACATATAAACATATAGTTAATCTTGATACCAAATGAAAATATTTTACACTTTTGATACTAATTTGAAAAACATATATCAATTGAAAATAATTTTCATTAGGAGCGTATGATACCAAATAAAAATCAATATCATTTTTAATTATTTTCCATCATAAAGTGTGGGAGTAAAAATACCAATAGAAAACAAAACCAATTGAAAGGTAAAACATGAATTTTCTCCCTCTTTATGAAATACCAAACAAAATGATGCATAAGCTTGTATAGGATACCAATTGAAAAATAATCAATTGAAATATAATTGTCATTTAAGGAATCAAGCTTGGCATAACCAAAATTTATACTCAAAGATATAGAGATATAGTAAGCACAAATAAAACATATATGAGCATACAAAATAAATGTCAATAGTGATACCAATTGAAAAGATACAATGATATCAATTGAAACTATAATGAGAATCAAGTGTATAACTCATTCTTCCTACCACCCATTCATGCACATGTTTTAAATAGATTTTCAATAATGAGCATACAAGACATAGTCGCCCAACCAACCGCCCTTTGATGGGTAGGGATTTTCAAAAATAAGTTTGAAAATAACATAACACGTTTGAAAACTCTACCATATGAAGAATACGAACTAGTTATATGAAAAATTTGAAAACTAGTACGAAATCCTTCAAGTAAGGAATAAAGCAAAATTATATTTTATGAGAAACATGTAAGTCACACGATCATCAAACACTCAAAAACTATAAGGCACATATCATACTCATGAAAATAAAATCATGAGAAAACATTAAGTAAAGTGAGTGTATAAGAGTTATGTGAAACATATCATCATGAAAATAGGCAATCAAGCTCAATGTGAAATTCCTTAAAAACATAAAAGTCATCAAAACTAGAATCCTTCAAGGTATATGTATGTTTTGTATAAACTAGAGTATACATACATATCCAAATATAACGAGTCCACAAAAGTATATGCATGAAGGCAAGTGGCTCAAGGATGTATATGTATAGCTAATAGTTTAGACAAAATGACATATACATGAAGTTTAAACATAAACATGAAAAACATGTACAATATGGGAATACAAGTCAAATGCATGAATCATCAAAACTAGGCTATACTAGTACATCTAATGAATACAAATGAGCGTTCAAGCACAAACATATAATAATCTATTTGTGGCTCACTAGTTGTACAAGTATATATTCAAGTTTTAATGAAAACTAACACCTAAACATGTAATCAAAACATGAAGCATAGAAATTCAAAACAAAACTCATATGATCATTATGGCAAATGCCTATGGATTAGAGCTATGATATACATAACAGCTAAACTATGGAGAAAATGCAAATTATGAGTCCATATAAACATGGGTGATCTCAGATGCTATACATGTATGTCAATAGTCTAATAAGCATGGCATATGACATAATGAGCATTAAAACAAGACATGCTATAAATGAATGATCTAAAAGCATGCAAACATAAATGAGGAGTAAGAGATAGTTACCAAAACCATGAGGGTAACTCTCCATGTCTCCAAACCAAGGTGGTCCTCCCACCAAACTCTCCTTGAAAGTGATGCATCCAAATTTGTCACCATTAAGCTCGGAACGCATCCACCTCAAGACACCATCACTCTCACGTCATGTGAGAGCCCACACCTACATCAAATAAAATAGGAGTGGTCTTTGGTACCCATACTCTTTTGGGTCCATGGAGGTTAGCTCCTTTCCTAACCCAAACAAACTTATTTGCTAAATTTGAATCATGTATCCTATCATAACAAAATTTAGTAAGGTGGCCCTTATGTCCACAATGTGTACAAGTGTACACATGAGCATACATCGTGTTATGAGTGTGAACGTGGGAAGCATGTGTATGCCGTGGTTTGCGTGCATGCATAGGAGGAACTTGTTTCTTTCGAAACATAGATTCCAAACGTGTATGGTTCATGGCACAATGGCTCAAAGTGGAGCCCAAACAATCAATGTTCTTCTTTAACAAATTTATATCATTTTCAATGTTAGAATAAGTGGAGTATGCAATAGGTGAGCTAGAATGTGAAGTTACACTAGCATGGCAAACATGTGTGTCTAAATCCTTTTTCAAAGAAATGTTTTCATTAGACATCAAATCCAAATTCTTTGAAATAGAAATAATTTTGTTTTTCAAAGAGTCATTTTCTTTTAAAGCAAAATAAGTTTTGAAGTTAAAGTCTCATTTTTCCTCAAAACATCATTGCAATCATTTCTATTTTTCAAAATATCATTTTCTTTTAGGGCGTTCAAGTTTAGATTTCAAAGAATCCCTTTCAATAGAAATCTCTACTTTCTCTTGCAAAGTCAATTCAAGTTTTGAAATCAAATCTTTATTTTCTTTGTTTAATTCAAAAGTTTTCTTTTTCAAAACTTTATATTTTTCTAAAAGTTTTTCACACACAATTGATAGTTCTTCATTCAAAGCATCAGGATCAACATAATCATCACCTGAAGAACTAGCACAACCATCTAGATGGGATTCTGAATTTACCTCAAGGGAGTCATTCCCTTGGACCATATAGCAACGTGGTTCAGATCCATCCTCACTAGATTCCTTCTCCATAATGTTTGGCGTTTGAAGCTCGGAGGAAGTCAAAGTGTTCCACACTGCAAAAGCGGAATCACAATGAGAAACTATACACAAATATTCTTTATTTAAAGTGCTTCTAAGTGCCTTAATGGCTTGTGCATTGGCCTCTATATGCTTGCTATTATCAAGATAGGATTTTTTGGTAGCGGCAAGGAAAACATGCAAGCCTAGGGTTTTTAGGTACATACTGATCCTAAATTTTCACATGTCAATGTTGGAGACATCAAACATGGGTGGAGTCAAGCAATCCATGAGTGTGTGTAAACAATATAAGTGTGCAAATGCAAATGATAGATTAGCAAAACTAAGATCACACTCCTAGGTGGTTAAACCAAATATCAGGAGCGTAGGCTTTGATACCAGTTGAAAGTACACCTAGAGGGGGGGTGAATAGGTGTACGGCTAATCTAATGAACAATAATGCGAAATTTAAAAACTAATTGCAACACACTTCGTGTAACCAATGAGTGTAGCCGAATTCCCGGTGAAGGGCTCTGGACTAACTCCTCCTGATTCCTCTGGATAAGAGTTGAGGTGATATATGAAGCTCTCTTTGGTTAAACACAAGTGAGGCACACAAACAAACCAAGCATGTATATGATATGACAATAATATGTAACGCACAAATGTAAGAGAGAGAGTTAGAGAAAGTGGATCAATCGCAAACACACGGATATGTTTCGAGGTTTGAGCACACAGCTCTACGTCCCCGCCTTCACACAGAAGGATTTCCACTAACTCATCCACACATGACTTCCCACACAGGGAACCTCCACTGTGAATTTGGGTAAATACAACCGGGAGTACACAACTCCTCTCTCAACCAATACAACCTCTCACTAGAGGCAAGGCACAAAGCAAACACAATACAATATCCACTTCACAAATGAGGGATAGGCACTTAGACACAAAACCAACAATCACCTCACACTTGAGGGATTCCAACACAATCTCCACCTCTCACTAGAGGGAGCCAAACACCACTTCCACTAGCACCTCACACTTGAGGGATAACAACTCAATCACCTCTCACTGGAGGGATATCACAATCAATGAAAGTTTACAACTTGGTGGTCTCTTTCAACCACAAATCGATTTTCTCACAAAATAAAGATCCTATAGATAGGATAGCAAGATAAGCTCAAGTGTGAGAAATAAAGAGTTTAAAAATAAAAAACACAAAGAAAAACTCTTGGGAAAACTTCTAAAATAGATAGGAAAATGTAGATAAAAAACCAATCCCAAAAGACTTTTCTTTTTCTTGATTTTTTCAATCCCTTTTAAAACAAATAAAGATGAAAACTTTGAACCCAAAAACTCTTTTGAAAACTTGAAATTAAACACTTGAGAAGATGAAAATTTTGCTCTTGAAACACTTGTTAAAAACCAACTTCATATGGGGTATTTATAGCCCCTATTGAAATCTGCCCGTTGGCAGCTGAAAAGGGCCAGAATGCCCTTCCGGTCGACCGGCCAACGGTCAAAAATTTGACCGTTGCGCCTGCCGGTCGACCGTCCGGTCGACCGGGACTGGATCCAGAGTGCAACGGCTCTCTGGCCGGTCGACCGCCCGGTCGACCGAGCTGATATAGAGAGCAGAGCTCTCTGCCGGTCAACCGGGGCCATTTCCAGAGAGCAGAGGCTCTCTGGCGGTCGACCGCTCCGGTCGACCGGCCCATCAGCCTGACTGCGTGCACGTTCTGTGTACGTCGATCGACCGGCCCGGTCGACCGGCAGTCAGCCAGTCCAGCTATTTCAAGTCAGAAAAACTAGGGTTTTTATTATCAATTAAATCCCATAAAAACACATAAATTCCACAAAAATTAGTTCATGTTATATCTTTGAAATACAAACATGTGTGAAAAAATTCAACACATATTTCAAACTATTTGAACCATTTTTGTGACTTGAAAAATTTGCCTTAAACCAAATTCTGTATTTTCCAAAACTAGAACTTTTGAAATGGAAATTCGATTTTTCCAAAACTCATATAAATAAAAAACATGATATTGAAACAACTTTGAAGCATATAATATATAGATGGAATCCAATATACATGAAAGATATATATATATATATATATATATATATATATATATATATATATATATATATATATATATATATATATATATCAATGTTTTTGACATTAATTCTGAAAATAAGTTTTGTTTAAATACAAAACCCAAATACATGAATAGGTTATCAAAATAAGTTATTCTAAGAATATGAAGCATACATGTATATATATCAAATCTAATATACATTAAACCATGTAAACTTGTTTTGATATAATACCTTTCATGAAAACCAAGATCGGTTAAACCAAAAAAACCAATAAACATGAAACGTGTGTGTGTTGTGAACTTGAGCATATCACACTATCTAATCTTTAACAATGGATCTAAACTAACTATTCTAAAACAAACCGAAGCCTTCTTATAGAACGCCGTCTCCAAGTCGACTCGATCCAAACGTGATTCCCCGAGCTTGACTCTAACCGAGTGCTAGATATGAACTTGACGTTTGAGCTCTTGAATCACCATGTGAAAGCTCCAAAACACCTTTGTGTAAGCTAATCACCTACTAATATCTTGATCAATTATCTGAAACTAAATATCACAAGATTATTAGTAAACTATAACTACATGAGTTAATCATCATCAAAACTAGAGTGGAAGGTCTCTGGGCCAACAATGATCACACTCATACACATATGCATACTAGAGTGTACAAGTGTACACATTGCGATCACAAAGGCCATTTAGCAAGATTTTATTATGATAGAATAAATTCTTTAAATTTTGCTAATAAGAATGTTTGGGTTCCTAATAAGACTAACCCTCGTGGACCCAAAAGAAAATGGGTACCAGAATCCCCACCTTTTGTATTTGATGTAAGTGTGGGCTCTCACATGACGTGAGAGAGTTGGTGCCTTGATGGTGTATGCATGGGCTTGATGGACACTACAAATTGATGCACCGCTATCAAGGAAGTTTGGTGGGAAAACCACCACGTTTTTGGAGACTTAGAGTATAGTTCTTTAGTTTGGTAACTATCTCTAAACTCCTATTTTATTTACATGCTTTATAATTGATGATTTTTAGCATGTGTTAGTGTTTGTTAAAATAATCATGTTTTGTGCTTCATGTGGTAAATACTTGTTTAGATGTAGTTTTTATCAAAACTTGTGTAGATACTTGTACAAGTAGTGGGCAACAATTGTTTCATATATGTTTGCACTCAATTGCTCATTTCTACTCACTACATGCACTTGTATAGCCTAGTTTTAATGATTCGCTCATTTTCACTTGTTTTGTCTATTTTCATGTTTTTACTTCATGTATATGTAATCTTTTGTTCAAAACTAATAAATATACATGTATGCCCTTGAGTCACTTGCTTTCATGCAAATTACATTATGACTCATTTTAGTTTAGATATGTATGTATATTGTTAGCCTTGGATAAATCATACATATACCTTGAAGGTTGTTTTTAAATGAAAAATAAAATCTTTATGATTTTCATATTTGTTTGATAAAATGAATTTTTATATTTTTCACATTATTGATGTTTTTGAGCCTAATTGACTATTTTCATGAATATGCTATTCACATGATGCTTGTACACTCACATTTTATTTGTTTTCTCATGACTATGTTTTCATGAGCATTTTTGAGCTTTATCGATCTTGAGTGACAATATTTGTGTATTTAGTATAATTCATGAGATATATATGATTTGTTTTCATGTTTGAAGGATCTTTAATTAGTTTTTCAAAAATTACTTTTAACTAGTTATGTATTCTTCATTTGGTAGTGTTTTCAATGCTAAAATATTTTTTATACTCTTATTTTTGAAAACCCCTACCAACCCCTAAGGGCGGATGGATGGGCGACCATGCCTTGTATGCTCAAACTAAATATTTTTATCATGTGCATGAAAAGGGTGAATTTTTATGAGTTATACACTTGCTTCTCATCATAGTCTCAATTGGTATCACAATTGACAATTTTTTTTTTGTATACTCATAATTTTTTTCTATATATGTATGCTTTAAATTTCAAGTAATATCAATTTCTATTGGTATTTTTGTTTTCATACATATTAATTTAAAAGATATTTATATATTTAAAGCACAAAGTTTGTTTATGCTAAGTTTGATTTAAATCTTGATTTTCAATTGGTATCTCAATTGGTATTTTAATAAGCTTATGCATTATTTTCATTGGTGTTTTTATTGATATCAAAATTTACCATATACTTCAATTGGTATCAATATGTTTCATTTTCCAATTGGGGTTAAATTTCATTTGGTATCAATATGTTTTACCTATTTGGTATCAAAAATTTACCACATATTTCAATTGGTATATATGTTTCAAAATATTTTCTTTCATTGATATAAAAATGTACAAATGTTTCGATTTCAATTGATATGGTATTAAAATCTTATGATATCTCAAATTGATTTGTTGATTTAAGAAAAATTCAAATATATATTGTTTATTTACAATTGGTATCTTAAAATTTTGGTTATGTACAAATGATATCTTAAAATTTGATTTAAGAAGATTTCAAATTTTGTTTTAAAGTAACTTAAAAATGTTTTGATATGTATTGTCTATATGCAAGGAGAGCTTAACATCTCTTCTACATATAGATTCATGTTGAGTGTATCTTATATTGAGAAGGTTGACATCTTTTCCTTATGTGATACATGTGTGTAGGGAGAGCTTCATCTCCACTTATGCATTGTTTATTATGCGTTATGTGACTTAGGGTTTGTCATCCCTTCTTCATGTAATGCATGTATGCAGGGAAGCTAACTTAGCGTCTTCCTCTTCATGAATGTATATCGCATATATATCCTTATTATTTTGTTTTATTTCACCCATTTGTTGATGATTGACAAAAAGGGGGGGAGAGATTTTGAGTTTATATATGCATATTTGAGTTTTTACATATATTGAGTTTATGCATCTTATGTTTTACAAAATGGGGAGAATGTTTTTGAAAGTTTAAACAAAAAGGGGGAGAGTTTTTTTAGAAAAAGGATTATTGGTTTATGCATGTTTCTCTCACCTTATTGATGCATATATGTTTGTCTAGTTTCATGTACTTCATTGAATATATATTTGTTTATTGTTATGCACGAGTTAAGGGGGAGCTTCTATGAAGCTTAACTTTAATCCATGCATATATAACTCCATGAGTTTTGTCATCATCAAAAAGGGGGAGATTGTTGGCCCAAAAGCCCATCACTCTAGTTTTGATGATGATTAACTCATGTAGTTATAGTACTAATGATCTTGTGTTTAATTAGTTTCAGATTTGTGATCAAGATCTTAGTAGGTGTTTAGCTTCAACAAAGGATTTAAAGTCAAGTTTTGGAGCTAGCACGTGTTGGTTCAAGAGCTTGTACATCAAGACCACATCAAGTACTCAAGAGGAGTCTAACTCATTGGATCATGGTTTGGACCAAGTCAAGAAGATGAGAATATTTTCAAGTGAAGACCTTCAAGAGAAGACTTGTGTCTAGGTTTGTTTTATTAAGATTTTGTTTTTAGATAAAATGTGAAGGATAAAATAGTTGGTGGATTGCTCAAGTATCATATATACTCACACACAAGATTTAGATGAGTTTTTATAAATGAGTTTCATTTTGAAAAAATACCGTTTTGATTTTTGGAGTTTCATATATACATGTGTTTTAACCAAAACCATTTTTGAGCTTAATGTCAAAAAACATAGATATTTCATCATATATGTGTAGTGGATCATATCCATACACACTAAGATTTAAAAGTGTTTAAAATATCTTATTTTTGTATTTGGAGAAGTTTTGGAAAAATCAATTTGGAAAAATGCGGTTTTTGTTTTAAGCCAAAAATTTTAAGTTACAAAAATAGTTAAAATGTTTGTAATATGTTTTGATTTTTACTCAAACATGTTTGTATATCAAAGTATAATACTAAACTTATTTTTGTAGATTTTTAGAGATTTTATGGGATTTTATTGTAGGTAAAATGACAAACTTTTAATCCCTAAAAAATATTGTTTTGGCCTTCTGTCGGTCGACCACACGGTCGACCGAGCTAGAGGTCGGTCGACCGGGCGGTCGACCGACGTGCACAAAATGTGCACGCCTTGTTTGGCTAGAGGGTCGGTCGACCGACCCAGTCGACCGCCAGAGAGCTCTGCTCTCTGGAAATGGCCCTGGTCGACTGGGCGGTCGACCGGCAGAGAGTGTCTGCTCTCTGTATCCAGGCTCCGGTCGACCGACCGGTCGACCGGTGGCTCAACGATCAGAAATCCGACCGTTGGCGGTTGGCCGGGCGGTCGACCGACAGCAGTGCAGACTGCTGATTTGGACCTCAGCGGCTAGTTTTTCTAAGCCTATAAATTGGGGCTCCCATGGATTGTTTTATACAAGATTTTTGGAGAGTTTCAAAGCTAGTTTTTCCCATCTATTTCAAAGGTTTTCTCCACTTATTTAAGAGCAAATATTTCCAAATCAAAAGGAAAGGTTTATCAAGAGTGTTTTGTAAAAGTGATTCTTTGAGTTTTCCTCCACCAAATCAATCCAAGTTTTTCTCACACACACACTTGAGCTTTCCATTGCTAAATCCATCCTATAGGAGAGTTGTTGTGAGAGTTGTTTTAGGTGATCAAAGTGTTGTGATCGTCAAAGTTTTCATACTTTTTATTTGAGGAGGCGGACTTGCGGGTTCGCGGTGTTTCGAGTTCTAGTGAGAGCTCATTGTAGAGGTGCGGCCTCGGCAAGCTTGCGTGCTTGTGGTGTGTTGTTCTTGTGGGAACAAGAGAGGGACTAGAGAGTCCAAAGGAGTTCTAGTGTGAACTCGCTTGTAGGTGTTGCGGCACCGAGTGATCCGGTGGGATCGGTTTTTAGTGAAAATCCTTCATAGTATTGAAGGCGGGGACGTAGAGCAAGTGTGCTCGAACCTCGAAACAAATCTTCCGTGTTTGCGATTGCTCTCTCTATCTCTCACTTGTCTTTATATCTTACTTATGCTTATTGCTTATATCTTTACTTGCTTGATATATTTGTGCTTATATTGTTATATGCTTGGAAATTGTTTGCTCACACTTGTATTCAACCAAGAGAGCCAAAGCGGCACCTCAACTCTTATCTAGGGGAATCTTGAGAAGATAGTCTAGAGCCCTTCACGGGAAATTCGGTTACACTCTTAGGTTATACTTGGTGTGTTGTGCTTAAGAATTTTTTAGCTTGCATAAATAGTTTTAATTCCGCATTAATTCATCATTAGATTAGCTAGTCACCTATTCACCCCCCCAGGTGATTTCAATATGGCCATCGCGTTTTGTTAAAACACGAGCCTCGCGTCCTAAGACAGGCAGAGCGCAGGCCTCACGTTTTGGAGCCGTTAAAACGCGGGCCTCGTGTTTGATGCGGACCTCGCGTTGTTGAAGAACGCGGGACTCGCGTTCTGACAAGAAAATGTGGTCCTCGCGTTGCTTAAGAGAAACGCGGGTACAAACCTCGCGTTTTGAGTCTTCAGAACAGATTGCTTTTGCAGCATCTTCAAGCTATTATTGACGATCGTGGCTTCATCGACATTCAGTATTCTGGTTAAGCCATAGAGGTTGTTGGGAACCCCCGACTACCTGAAATTGCAGGGTTTGGAGAGGAGGACGACGGAATTGATCTTCACCGTCGCTTTGATCGTGTGCCACTGCTTTCGTCCTACGGGTCTCCTGAGAGACGTTGACACGGGCAACATGGCTGCATGAGAAGTGGCACCCTCTGCATTGTGAGCAGTGGTGCGGACCATTTCAGGAGTAAACTTTGAAGAGATTCGAGAGTGACTCTCAAAAGAGACTTTGCGGTATTGCTGCATTGCCTTGGGATTGGTAGAGCCTCTGGAAAGGAACTCCTCAAACATTCCTTAGTCGAATTCAACAACGAGGGATTCTACTGTCTTCCCAAGGAGTTGGACATCGGCTTTAGAGAAGGAAGTTCCAAGCGGAGTCGCCATCTTTTATTTGGTTCAGAAAAACGCCTTGGTCGGTGTAAAATTTCTTTGAGTGGCTGAAAAATTACAGCAGAACGATTCCCGATTACAAAAGAGGGAAGAAGACTCGATTCTCCTTTTTGTTTAAAGTTGGGTTCTTAGCGTGGCGGTGGAGAGTGATTCTTGTTCTCTGTTGACCGGCCGACTATCTAGCTTCTATGAAGGATGCTCTCGAAGACTAATCAGAGAGGAACTCTGTTTTTAATACGCGGAGTGTTTAAAGTCCACTGACTATTCCTTTTTTTCTCTTCTTCCAAAAATCCACTCTCTGCTCCGAAAAAGCCTCCCCCTCTTCATAGCTACTCAAGCTATTTATAGGGAGTCATAGGGGTATGATTGTCCACTAAAATCCTTCCATAATAGGGATTAACTTCTCCATTACGTGGGAAGTTAATTAACCCAGTAATGGTGGTCTGTTACAACAGAAACACGGGTCTCGCGCTGGACGCGGACCTTGCGTTGCTTGTTGTAGATGCGGGCGTCTCAGAAAGCGGAGTTGCTCAGACTCGCGTTTGATGTGAGACACGACGTTTCTCAGACCCACATCTAAAGTAGAGCGCCAAGTTGCTCAGACCCGCTCTTGACATGGAAAGCGGAGTTACTCAGACTCGCGTTGGTCGGGACGTGAAATTACTCAGACCCGTGTTGAACGCGGGTTTACTCCTGCCCGCGTCTAAAGTCTTCATGCTTCTCTGGACGTGAGTTTCGCGTTTCAGTTTAAAACGTGGCCTTCACGTTAAATGGAGGTTCGCGTCAGATGACTTGTTCTTGGTGATTTTTGAACAGCCTACAATAAGTACCTAAAAATTAATCATTGACCTCAAACCTGATTCAAAATCTTACTGATCTATTCAGGATTACGAGAGGTTTGGATGTTCACTTTAGTACCTCATGGGTTTTATCTGTGATATTCCGGCTTACTCGTATTTTTACAAAGATGACTTTCACACTATTTGCTTAAGGTTATACTATCATTCACTTTTTTTGAAATATTTTTTGTTTTATTCTTTTTATAAATTGCCTTTTTACTCTTATGATGAGTTTCTCATGTAGTGAACAATCAGTCAACAATTCCCACACCAGTTGGCATAAAGTGTCAGGATTTAAAATTCTCCTATGGACCTATGTTCTAGATCCTCATTATAAGCCTGTAATTATATACTTTTACAAAATGTGGCCCTTTTTATGTACCTGATTTAATTCACTGGTTGCTTTTTTTCCTTATTTTATTTTCTCCCTTTCTCTCCATAAGGCAAACCAAGTGAACATAGATAGTCTAAGTTCATCAGGCCTCTAAGTGATTATTAGGTTTACAACTGCTAGTTTGATCCTTAAAGTGTAAGCTCGTGTCATGAAAGTTCAAGTTTCTAAATTTTCAAAATCCTAAAAGCAGATTAAGGATAAGAACTCATTTTAATTTATGACTCAACTTAATCGTTGGGATTTTTGAATTTTTTTACCAAATGTCTTATTATTCTAGAATAAAGTACATAGAAATTAAGTTGCAATTTTTTTTTGAAATATTGATTTTTAAATTTTTTATTTTTAACTTTTTTTTCAAGATTTTTTTTTAAGAAAAAATAATTATGATAGGAAAACAATACTTCCACCCCTATATCTAAATATTACATTGTCCTCAATGTATCAAAATAAAATACAAGTGATAGGGGAGAAACAACGTGAGACGAAGGAATGACTGCCCAAGTTTGGATCTGCCAAGAATAATATATTACAGAACTAATAATAATAATAATAATAATAATAAATCTCTAGCAGATATATAAACTAATTCTGATAATCAGGATCTTCCAGAAGTGTTTCCTCTACTTTTGGTCTTCGCAACTCTAAAAATGGTTTCAATCTTTGACCATTCACTTTGAAAACCTCACCATTTCTAGGATTCTCAACCTCGATAGCCCTATGCAGGCAAACCGTATGAACAGTAAATAGGCATGTCCATCTTATTCTTAGCTTTTCAGGAAACAAGTGAGACGAGAATTATACAGAAGAACCTTCCGACTTGGACTAAAAGATTTTCTCAGAATATGTTTATCATGGTATCGCTTCATCCTATCTTTATAATGCTTAGCACAATCATAGGTATCATTTTGAATTCCTCTAAGTCATTCAATTGCAATTTTTTTTGAGCTCCTGCCTTTTCAAGATTAATATTGAGTTGCTTCACGGCCTAATATACTCGATGCTCTAGCTCCATAGGAAGATGACAACCCTTACCATACACAATTCGGTAAGGGGACATCCTAATAAGAGTTTTAAAAGCGGTACAGTATACCTACAATGCATCACTTAGTCTTAAGGACCAATCCTTCCTATTGAATCGTGTATTCTGTCCTATTTTCAGAGTCATGTTGTTCTTCTTGTTGTGATGGGGCTCGAAAAATAGAATAAGGGTCTTGGATTTGGGAATTTTATGGGATCCTTGAGTCTGTTGAGTTTCGAGATTGCAAGTACTCAAGTATGGCTTTCTCACTCCTTTTAATGTCAAATTCTTCTTTAGGTTGATCAGAAAAAAGAGTATATGAAGATGATTGTTGGAAATGTGCTTGATAATATGACTCGGGTGCATTGTATCCCCACTGACTTGGTGAAGAGTGGTGATGATCATACCAATCTTGTTCATAATATTAGGGTTGGGACATTACTGATTTGAATAAGACCAATCTGGCATACTTGATTAGTTAAAGTTATGAAATGTTGGGTTGGTGTTATCTGAAAAAAGTCAGGGTGTAATATGAATTACTATTAAAATTGAAAAATTATTGTTATAATCCATTTTATATAAACTCACAAAAACAAGCAATGAAAAACAAACATATAAACAAATAAAAAGAAAGAAAAATCTAGTCTATGTTAAGGTAGACCTTAGACCTAGATGACTCCTAACTGGTTAGACTGTCCACAGAGGTATATTGCAGGAATCTGAACACAAGTTAATCAGTCAGGTAGGGGTAAGACCAGTGGGAGGTATCCGTGTTTGAACAACGAGCCTAATTATGTCAAACTACTGTTCTTCAAGATTTTGTCTCTCAATCCCCAATCTTTGAAACCGATTTGACAAGAGTCAAACTCTAACTTCCCCTTAGGTCAATCTCCTAATTGAGTTTGAGATGTCCTTAAAGTCAATGTCTACTCAGTTTAATTAGGCTGAGTTAGTGAGTGAGAAGATGATTTTCGGGTTAGGGGATAATGACTTTCCCACCTTATCTTGTTTATGGATATGCCCCTAATCATTTTTGTGCAAGTGTGCAGGTATTTAGCAAAAAATAACACTCAAGGTGATCAAACAAGAATGTTTCCTATATTAAATGTAACGCACACATACATTTGTTCCAACACTCTTCAATAGTAATGTAAATGTAAACATAATTAGACACGTGCCCTAAATGCAAAGTCTAAACCCTTTTTTAAGCAATTACAAACATGGGTACTATTGAATTAAAAATAGTGTGCAGAACAGCTTAACAGGAAAATATAATAAATGCAGAAGCTAGATACCTTAATTTCAATCACCCTGCAAAGAAGCACGGTGAGTGACTCCTCTATACAGCTGCGAAAATGCAGCTTTTAACCCGTTTGAGCGGCTGATTTATAGAGTCTGCTCTTTGCCTTCTTGGATAGAATCACAGAGCTTCTCTTGATATTCTACAGTTGTCAATTCCCTGTAATATGCCTCTGCACACAAAAATAGAGAAGAAAAATTAACCACTAAGTAAACTTAAAAAGAAAACTTAACGTCCCTCTCCGACAATGTCATCAAAATTTGATTGAGCTTAGACCTGCACAAAAAAAAATAGAAGTTTAGAAACGTGCTAGATTGCTCAATACTACTGCATAGCCACTTGCTATAGCAGTAGTATTGAGCAACCTAGCACGTTTCTAAACTCCTATTTTTCTGTACAAGTGTAAGCTCAATCAAATTTTGGCAAAATTGGATTAAGCTTAGACCTGCACAGAAAAATAGAAGTTTAGAAACGTGCTAGGTTGCTCAATACTACCACTGTAACAAGTGGTTATGCAGGTCATGATCCACAAGGAGGGACTGTGATGGAAGCGTTAAGTTAATTTCTTTCTTTTTGTTTACAAAAATAAGTTAAAAGTTCTTCTCTATTTTAGAAAAAGAAAATAAAAGATTTAAGAAGATGATGACGTTGTTGATGTTTCAAAAGAAAGAGAAAGCTAAGTTAAAAAGAAAGAATCAAAAGAAAGAAGAAATAGTTGGTTTTTAGAACGTGTTTCTAAACTAAGAAATAAAAAGAAATAAAATCTCTTCGGCGCTTGCTTTACCTTTGATCCGTTGCAATGACTTACCTTTGCTTGAAGGTGATCAAAGCATGACATATAAGATCTTTTCCATTCTCAATCTAAACTATGATTAAAAGTGCAAGCAGAAATAAAATAGAAATGATTATCCATCGCCATAAGCAATCAATGGCACTTGCAAGGGAAAAGCATATTAGAGGCTATCAAATTCATTTGAATTTACAAGCACCTCAGAGGAAAGCAAAACAGAAACACGAAAAAATAACTAAAATGCAATTTTGATTCAATTAAGTAACAATGAAAGAAAAGAAGAAAACTTACACTGGTGTCACTTCTCAAGACAGCCTTTACTCTTTTTCTCTTATGAAACTCTTCTCTCATCTAAGTTACATAAAAAAAACTGAAAATTACATAAGAATAAAGATAAAAATCTGAAGTTAAAAACTAAAGCAAAAACCTAAACTAAACTCTCTGCTCAATGGTTTCCATTTGCCTTCGAATTTGCAGGTACTTATAGGAGAATTGAGATAAAAGAGAGTATAAAGATAGGGAGAGCAAACGCTCCCCAACTGTTTTAAAAAAGCCGCGCAAACTCGATTTTTACCGCCTTTGCGGGCCAGTGATCTGGCCGTTGAGCCAAATCTTGGGAGCATAGCAGTCGTCCATCTCTGATATTGGTCTATCTCCAACTGGATTTTCAATTTTCAATTCTGAATTTGACGAAGTCTCCTTTTATCTTCAACTATCAAAAAATGATCTTCAAAAATCCGTTTTTAATTGATATTTAACTTGTATTATCTTATCTAATATACCCGGTATTCAGATAGAATGGCTTCTCAAACCTCTGGATTTGAGTAGTCCCCTGTTGATTTGCTTCATCTTTAAATTTATGGATTTAATCTGGATAAACCGGTCCATTTCTCTCTTTTCTTCATTAATTATCCTGCATACTACTAGACATGAAAATGAATTAAATAGCAAAGTTTTTATTATAAAAATAAATGAAGAAATGTGACACATGTGAAACTAAATATGCAATGCACGTGTACAATCATCAATACAGGTAAGAATCAGAGTACGAAAGCAAAATGGTAATATATATTTCAATGAAATAGCACAAGTACACTGTTGTCACAGAGCGTGATCTAATATTATATGAATATTACATTACCAGAAGGCATAAATGTATGATTTACAAAGTGATATACAATGTACAGGAGCTGGTAAATGCTCACAAGCAGCAAAAGAGAATCTCGAAAGCTGATCAAGAGGGCCGAAAGAAAGAGGCTCTGGACGGTCTACTGATAGTCCACCCTTCCGCTGTGCTACTCTGATCAACAACAGGGAGAAAACACAAGCTCCAGTCGTTGAAATCTGGACATGCAGGTCTAGGGTTGTCAGAAGCAACCCAACGAGTACATAAAAATGAAGCCAAGTGCACAGGCAAGCACAGGTGTAGCTGGAATTAAAGTGTGCTGTGTGCTCAAGTCAAGTAGTCAGGCAGTGAACTATTGTTTTCCATTATGTTTGCAAAGGGGGAAAACTTACAAAAAAGGTTTGAGGAGCTAAATTACAAGTATTCTCAAAAGATTACAAGTAGATCTCCTCAGAGATTCTGGGAAAATGTGCCGATAGGAGTCTGGTCAGCGCGCGACCACTTTGTCCCTTTGACGATGCGAGCGATGAGATTCCCTTCTCGCCTGGTTCCGGGAATCAGAGAATAGAGGATTGGTAGAATCCTCTGGCTACTTCTCAAAACCACTTCTGTGAGGAATTCCTTCTCGCCTGGTTCCGGAGATTCCTTGAGGAAAAGAGGTTGTTAGGGTATCGCCACCCTGAGAAGAGAAGTATTTCTCTTGAAAGGTCTCTGAATTAGAGATTGCACGGTGCGTTGATGAAGAAGTCCGATCTTTGAGAAGACGCCAATCTCGCCGATGATCAATTGATGATCCTCCTCGATCTGATGCGATGCGATCCCTCTCCCTTGTGCCCCTGATGGGCTATTTATAGGGAAAGTAAGGGTATAATCGTCCCCTTTGAAGATATAGAAACAGATTGAACCGAATCTGTTTGAATCTGGAAAGTAGCCTTGCTGCGAGGCTATAATAGCTTCCGCGGAGCTAGAAAATGGCAAGTCGGTTGATCTTTCCGATGTGTTATGATCCTTTCCATATCGTTGATTGATTCTCCTTGATCCACTTACTCGTTTCAAGAGAGTCAAGAGATTGTGGCAATCACCTGCCATATTTGAATCCTGATTGGATTTGATTAGATTGAATCCGATCTTATCAGGAGATTTGATTGGTCAAGGGTTGACCATAGCAGGCTGATGGCGGAGCTGCCCGCTTTGAAGCTCATAGCGGAGCTAGAGGCAATTCCTGGCGAAGTCCGAAAAGAGGCTTTTCGGCGAAGCTGTCAGTTAGCTTCCTGGCGATGCTCTGGATGATGTTAGCCTCTCAAACGAGGCTATCTCTTTGGGCTAATGTAATGCTAAATGCTAGCATTTTAGACCTGCTGAGGTCTGTTTAGAAACAATCCGGGTTCACTGTTCTGCTTGCTGGATCAGTGGAGTCCAAACCGCTTCCTCGTCCCTTGGAGTTGGGTGAAAAACTGGTCTTCAGCTCGTCTGTCCCTTGTCTTTTGTAAATGTCAACAAGTTTAGACATCGTTCGGACCAATGAGAATCTTGTCTTTTTTAAGTGTCAACAAGACCCCCTTCAAAGTTTTCGAGAGTCTGTAATAGCTCAGACTCCGAAATACTTTGAACTGCTGTGATGGTATGTGGAGTATGAACGTCGCCATGATGGTTGAGTTCAGCTTCGCCTTCAATCCTGCTTTGGGATGAATTCGCCGAAGAATTGCACTGGTTCGCGAGTAGCTTCGCGTCGGGGTAGCTCCGTATCTGGGCTTCCAAGAAATAAGTTCGCCTTGGAACTCCTGTTGCCTTTTCAAAGCCAACTGCCGTGGGGCGGTTACGAGGAGGATCATTCCTTCTTTCGCGCCAATCGAGAGAGATGTTCTCCGATTTGCACGTTTCCAAGGGAGGATATTCCCTTTATTCAAGGCGCCATAAGTGCCTTTTATGAGGGAGACGTTTTCTTCCCTTGTACGGTTCCAATGGGAACCGTCCCTGTCATCAAGGCGCAATCAATGCCTTAAGTGCGCTCGTGCTTCCACGCTTGAGGTGGTTGTGCTCAGGCCATGGGGCCTATAAATAGGACACTCGAGGTCCTCTGAAGAGAAGTGCCTTGCCTTTCTTCTTCCCTTCTCTTGGTTGTGAGAGATACTCAGATCTCAGAATTAGTGGGAAAGCCCACCCTGGTTGTCTAACCGGCCAAGGACCAGTAAGTCTTGATCATTCAAAGACTTCACCGCTTTTTAGGGAACTCATCTCCCTTGATTTAGCTTTGGCAGCTCGCTTCAGAGATTAGCTTCCCTTGTTCTTCATCTTGCAATTGGCTGCTGCAGAGAAGGATCTCATCACGGCTTTCTGCGAAACCATCATCTTGATTTGATCAGAAAGACCATTGCTTGTTAAGTCCGCTGCGCAGGCAGGACTTGGGACTTGGCTTCTTCAATAGTTGAGCCAGTCTTGCCATATTGGCGAGGTTAGGACTTGGCGTTTGCTGAGCCAGCCCATGGTTGCTGTGCAGGTGGAACTTGTCCTCTGCTGAAGTCGGATTGCTTTGCCGCTGAAGAATCTGACTTAATGTTTTTGCAGCTCTTTCTGTGCTTAACTGCTAACTTGCTTCAATTTGCCTTGCAGCGAGCTATGCTTGCCAGTCTGGTGACTTGATGGAAGAAGCCATAAAATTGCCTTATGCTTCCCCGGTTGAAGCTTTACTTTTAAGCAGGAGGAACAATTCGGGGCAGCGGATGCGCGTCCCAGGGGCTGTTGGCAGCCTCTTATCCGAGATGATTCGATCTGAGGTGAGGCTGGCTGCCGACTTTCAACTTTGGTGGCCTTCGTCGGGGACGATCCACTTCATGGGAGTGGGCCTCACACCCGTCAGATCACTAGCATCAAAACTAGTTCCCATTATAGGTGATCTGACGTGTTGGCGGCGATAAGCTTTTATTGCCAGGCTTCAACAAAAATGGCCTGGTAAGATCTGCCATTTTGTGAAGAAAAATGACCGTGTCCTCGCGGCACCATCTGCTCATGTGCGAAGGATTACGGCCTTGTGCAGGAGGAAGGCCTTTCCTGTCCCGTTGATCTGGCTTGGTAGCAGATAAAACCGCTTGTATGCCTCAAAAGATCTTTGTTGGGCAACTGAGTGTGTTGTATGAAACACAACTTCGATGTAATATCAATGTACCCTTGCTTTTGAATCAATGAAAGTTCATTGTCTGATCATCTGATTTGCTTGCTTTCACTGAGAGTCTGGCCATAGCTGGGCTGAACTGTATGCAGAGTTAAGGACATTGTCCTTTCTTCAAATGATCTTCGCGAGACCGGCATGTCCCGCAAACAGCAGCCTCTTTGGCGGGCTAAGGTAGACCTCCTGGCGAAGTCTTTGAAAGTTTGTGCGAAGCCCGCACTTTGCTCCTGCGCGGAGTTAACCCTTTAGTGGGGTTGAACCGTCGCACTTTGGGAAAAGCGCCTCAGGCGCTTCGGGCACTGTTTCGAATTAATTCGAAACGGCGGCATGTGCCCTTTTTCGAGGCCTTGATTTAGGCGCTGATTGGCCTATAAAAGCCCGATTGGGCTGAATATGGGAAGATCTCCCTTTATTTTTAGAGAACTTTCTATCTCTTCCTCTTCTTCTTCCTCCTTTGCTTCAGAGTACTTTGAGCACTCTTGCATTCCTTCAATGGCGCCCAAGAGACGAGCGGGAAAGGAAGCAGCGACTTCTGCAGCGGAGGGTCCTCCTCCTCCGTTCATTGAGCGACCAATCGCTGGTAAGAGACTCTCCAATTTGATTAGAGAGTGGTCTTCATCCTTTGGAGTCGATACTCGGCTATTAGGACGATCGAATATGATCTGTCCTTATCAGGGAACTCGTTTCCCTTAACTTCCCTATTTTACTTGCACCAGGGAAGTAAGAACTGAACAGTTCTTCCCTTGGGCTTCCATAGGAAGCCATTGCTTGGGGCAGTCTTCATCCTGTTGAGGAACAGGATATGGGTCGTGTGCCTTCAGTCGTGGCCACGAAGGACGACTGTTGGTCATGAAGTCCTTTTGATGACGTCAGCCCTTAGGGCTATGCCAGTTCCTGCAAAGATGCAGTCTTATCTGTGAAGCGAAGCTTTTTATCAAAGCTATTATCCCGCTGTTCCTGCTTACTGGGCGAGGCTATGCCTTAGCGAATTTTTATGTCTTCGCGTCCATTTGATTGGTGAACTAATCATAGTTCATTTTTTTTTTTTTTTTTTTTTTTCGCAGTACATTACGCCTCCGGCCTTCAGAACAGTCTATTTGGCGTAACCAGTCGAGCAGGGAGCATCAGCTTGCAGTTCATCGGGCAGGCTTCCTTGTTCAGTGAGCCGAGCCCCCTTGTACGGGATACGCTCATTCAGAGCGGTGGCCCGCAGGCCATGCGGAGCATCTTGACTACGGCTTCGTTTGAAGATATCGACCGTCAGGCTTACAAAAAGCCTGACTTCATGTTCGGGGATGCTGCACCTGATCCCGATCGCCAGCTGCAGGCCGGCGAAGGCCAGTGGATCTTCCAGTTGGATGGCGAGAGATTCTATCTCCCGTCTACTAAGCGGCATTTCGCTTTGTCTTCCTTCGCGAGCGTGACTCAGGCTCGGAAGATGGCGTGGGGCGTGAGCCTAAATGCCGAGTCTATAAGTGTCGGGAGGTTGACATTCCAGACCGGCTATTCGAGGGCGGGCCCTCCTCGTAGCATAATAGGGCTATACCCTGGGAAGGTGTCGCGGGACCTTCCAGTAGGAGAGAATCCAGCTGCGGCGCCGACCTTCGGTACTCAGTTCTGCGAGGCTGAGGGGAACTACCCCGCCACAGATTTCAGGGCTCCTGGTTGGGTCCACCCTCCTAGGTCATGGTGGGCGGAGTTGACCAATTATATCCTCAATCATTTTGAGGGGGAATTAGAGAGGTTGAACCTCTATGAGGCCGTCAGGGCGACCTGCTACGGCATTGAGATGAAGGTGGCGTGCTTCTACGCCATCCTTGAGTTGTACTGCCCAGCCTCGGGGACTTTCTTCACCCCGGTTGGTGAATTGGGCATGGCCCTGCATGAGATGCGAGAGATCTCTGCTTTGCCCTTCGGGTCTCTTCCATATGAAGAGTATTTTCCGTGTGAGACGGAGTTGGCTCTCTTGGAGAAGCAAGAGCCTGCTTTGCTTGAGACATATCGGGAATTGATGTGCCACCTGCACATTTGTTCCAGCATCCACACTGGTGGCAAGGGTAGCTCGAAGAGCTTGAAGAGCTGGGGGAACTACTTGTTCCCGGATATGACTAGTGCGCCCGAGGCAGCTCATTGCGGAGTTGCTGAAGAGGACATCTTGGCAAGGATGGAGGTGCATGCTGAAAAGGACATCGTCGTGACAGAAGATGATGGTCCTTTCGAGAAGGGTGATGTTCTTCGGAGCTTTCACCATCAGGCCCGTCGGCCTATGTCTCGCAAGGCGTTGCTGGCTGGCTTCTTGACCATCTGGTTAAAGAAGTGTGTCGTGCCTTCTTCTTCGGGTGACATTGTTCACCCGAATATGCTGCTGCCTGCCGTTCGCTTGGTCCATGGCCACCGTCTGGGTCTTCTCCCGGCCATGGTGTGTTGTATTCAGAGGGGCCTTCGTGTTCTGACGGAGGCTTTCTGCAGGCCGATGGCGTCAAGGCGGGGGAAGGGTGCCGTCCTGCCTTGTGACGGGCCCAATCCTAGGGTAGGTTTACCGTACACCTACTTGATGGCGTGGTTCGCCTTGCACTGCCCTACTTTAATTGGAGCTGGGGAGGACCCTCCGCCGGGTGTTCAAACGGCGCTTCTCCGTCGTCTTGAAGGCTGTTTGTGGCAGAAAACTTATGTGGCCGAGGCCCGTAAGTTAGTGCGTCGTTATGACGCTTACAGCCTGTTCCGCTGTTTTCCTCGCCTGCGGGGTGCAGGATACAACGAGGAATTCCGTGATGTGGAATCAGGTCGGTCCCCCATGAGTCGGGGTGTTTTCGAGTGGCTGGTGTGTATCCGGCCCTCGCATCTGCTGTACCGGAGTGGGGATACCTGCTACATGGAGCCCTACATCCCGAGCCGGTTCGCCCGCCAATTTGGGTATGACCAGTTGTATGTGGGCAACCCGAATCCGGACCTGGCTTTCATGGGGAGCCTCAATGATGGGGCTCGTGCTTGGCGGTTCTTTACCGCGGATGACACTGGAGCGTGGCTACGCACGCCGTTGAGGGATCCCGGCCTATGGACGACCCTGTGTTTCTGCCAATGGTATGCGGCTTCGAACTCTACACCTGCTAGGTTTAACGTCAACCGTTCGGGTGTGAGGTTAATTTCTCATCGGATGAGGCAGAAGGCTTCTGATAAGATGGAGGGCAAACGAGTCCGTGTTCCTGGCATAGAGGAGTTCATCGCTATAGATGACAGCGAGGCTTCTGATGCGGGGAGCCCTCGCTTTGAGGCAGAGACAAGGGCTGATGCCCACGAAGCTGGTGCTCGTGAAGCCGGGTCTGGTGTAGTGGGAGCAGCTCCCCCACAGCATGTGGAAGAAGTGGAGGAAGAGGACTCTGAGGTCCACTTCAAAAGGAAGCGTGGGAGTGGATCCCGTAGGAAGTCGCCGGCGAAGAAGCCCCGTCGCCAAACTCCTACCATTGTGGTGGAGGGCGAACTCCCTACGGCGCCTCCTTCTGCTGCTCTATTAGTGGCTGAGCCGTCGGTTGCTGAACCAACTACTGGTAAGATTGGCCCCGTCTAATATGTCTTCAGCGCGCTTTACATAACTCATCATTTGCTTTTTGTTGCAGGAGCTGAGGCAATTGGAGGGCAAGGGGAGCACTACGATCCCCTGTTCACTTATGGAAGTGCAGCTGGTTCCTTTGCTCGCTCGGAGGAGTCTGGAGGTCATGCGGCCGGTATTGGCCCTTCGGGCGCTGGGACTTCTAGAGGAAGTCCTATGGCATCCAGCTCTGCCGGGTGGTCTGCGGAGGAATCGGCGAGTGGGCCGGCCATCCGCGTTGAGTCTGGTAAGAACTTTCCGATGGGACCCCTGGATTCCGATGCGGCTGACGAGGTGACATCGGCCTTTGGTAAGACTAAGATCTCTTGGTCCTCGCCTATTTGTTGCATCTCCTTTTTGACCTTGGTTTTGTTGCAGGTATTCGTCCCCAAGGTGCATCAGCTTCGAAAGAAGCGGAGGGTTTTCCTGAAGGGTCAAAGGGCGATATGAGCGCTTCGACCGGGGCAGACGCAGCTGTGTTAGACGCGCTGTATGGCGACCTGCCTTTTTATCAGCCCAAATCAGCGGAGGGCCCTGAGGTTGAAGAGGCGGCAGTCCCGGAGGTACCCTCACTTCCAGTCACATCAACGAGTGAGGTGCAGACTGTTTTGCCGAATACGGCACTGAGGGTGATTGTGAGCCCTACCTCCCCGACGCTGGTAGTTGAGCCTGCTGCTCAGGAGGTGGTTGCCAGTCCTACCTCCGCGGTGGCTGGCGTGCTGGTGTCGCTGAGGACTCCGCCGAGGTCACCTTTGGCTTGCCCTGCTGCAGTCGATGTTCCCGCTTCTTCTTCTGTGGCGGTGTCGACTGGGTTGGTAGATTACTCCGAGGTTGTCTCAAGGGTCGATGAAGCTGAGAATGACTTTATCGGTAATCTGGTCGACAGCTTCTATAACAGTTTGGAGCAGACTATCGGTCTAGTCTTGAAGGGCTCGCCTGTGCCATTTTCGAAGCTGAAGATGGTTCTCTCCCGTGGCATTGAGTGTATCCGGGACTTTGAGGGGTACCATCAAGCTGCTGCTCTAGAGCTCCTGGTAGATGACCTTGAGAAGGACGTGGAGGAATGGCGCCATTTCCATCGTTCCGACGCAGCGTCTTTGGCTGATGAACGGCTGGCCCGTCTTGTCGCCCAGAAGCGCGAGGCTCAGCTCGCTGCTCAAGAGGCTGTTGAGGCTATCTCCTCTGACTTGAGGTCCTTGGAGGCAGAGGAAGCAGAGGTTGGGAGTGCAATTGATGCTTCCAACAGTGCTCTTCTTGACGCTGAAGATAAGATCAAGAGGGCTGAAGAGATGATCCGAAAGGCAAATCTCCTCTTGTCGAAGGCTACACAGATGCGTCATGAAGAGTCTACGCGGCTTAAGCAGCTCAGGGCTCGAAGTGAGGAACTGGCGGAGCGGAAGTCATCACAGAGGGCGACTTTGGCGGAGACCGAGGCTCGTCTGGCTCAGGCGGTGGACTTCGATGAGGCGGAGCTAAGATCACAGGCGCTGGCCCAGGCTGAAGATGACAGGAGGACGCGGCTAGCTTCGCTCGGAGATCGAATCCGATCTTATCATGTACGCCTATAGGCTCCTCCATGTATCCCATCTTTTTGGATTTAATAGAAAAATTTTTCTTTTGTCGTCTATTGCTTAGATAATGAGACATGACTGTCTGTTGGTTCAGAGGTTGCAGTAACATAACCGAATGGGACGTTGCCAGTCTCGAGGTTAGCCCTTTGCGGGGCTTAAAAGGAAGGAGATACTTGCCTTTTGTAAATGTCAGCAAGCATCGAGATTGAGACTTAGCTGTCAGCTGGTTCAGAGGTCGCAATGACATAACCAATTTGAGACGCCACTAGGCTCAATGGTAGATGAAACTTGGCTATCTGCCAGTTCAGAGGTCGCAATGACGTAACTGGTTGAGAAGCTGCCAAGCTTCAATCAATAGGTGATACTCGTCTTTTGTAAATGTCAACGAGTATCGAGACCTGTCTTTTGTAAATGTCAACAGGGCTCGGGATTGAGACTTAGCTGTCTGCTGGTTCAGAGGTCGCAATGACGTAACCAATTGAGACGCTACTAAGCTCAATGATAGATGAGGCTTGGCTATCTGCCAGTTCAGAGGTCGCAATGACGTAACTGGTTGAGAAGCTACCAAGCTTCAATCAATAGGTGATACTCGTCTTTTGTAAATGTCAACGAGTATCGAGACCTGTCTTTTGTAAATGTCAACAGGGCTCGGGATTGAGACTTAGCTGTCTGCTGGTTCAGAGGTCGCAATGACGTAACCAATTGAGACGCCACTAAGCTCAATGGTAGATGAGGCTTGGCTATCTGCCAGTTCAGAGGTCGCAATGACGTAACTGGTTGAGAAGCCACCAAGCTTCATGATAGGTGATACTCGTCTTTTGTAAATGTCAACGAGTATCGAGACCTGTCTTTTGTAAATGTCAACAGGGCTCGGGATTGAGACTTAGCTGTCTGCTGGTTCAGAGGTCGCAATGACGTAACCAATTGAGACGCCACTAAGCTCAATGGTAGATGAGGCTTGGCTATCTGCCAGTTCAGAGGTCGCAATGACGTAACTGGTTGAGAAGCCACCAAGCTTCATGATAGGTGATGAGGTCTCGTTTGCACGAGGGAACCACTGTCATAGGTTTAATGTTAACATAACAGTGGGATATATGTGGTCCCACCATTCTATGGATGAGAATTGGTAAGTGACTTTGGAGATCTCGTTCTCACGAGGAGAAATGAGGGGACTGCTGTCATAGGTTTAATGTTAACGTAACAGCGGAGTATATGTGGTCCTACCATTCTATGGATGAGAATTGGTAGGTGATTTTGGAGAGGGAATCAAATGGGAGCAGGTCCCTTGGGATTTTAAGCAAACCCCCAGCTACCAACAGGTTTGATATGCTTGGAGAAAGAGAGAGGCTCTCTTTGTGCGCATTCCGGACGCGCGGATCTCGATCAGAGGTGTAATGTTAACTTGATCGAGAGCAAGATCCTTGATTAAGGATAGTATTTCTTTAAGAATTTGCCATTGATTGGCATCATGAGGAGGTCGCCATCTGCAGTCATGAGGCGATATGCTCCGTTTGAATAGACTGTCTCTATCACAAACGGTCCTTCCCATTTAGGCTGAAATTTGCCTTTGGTCTTGTGCGTCATAATCATCGGTCGTCTGACGGCTAAGACCAGGTCTCCTTTATGGAAGATTCTCTGCTTGACCTTTTTATTGAAGGCTTTTGACATCCGAGCCTGATATAGCTCGATGTGTTGCTGAGCTTGTAGCCGCTTCTCGTCTAGGGCTTCGAGCTCTTGAAGACGCAGGCGATCATTGTCTTCTGATGTCATCTTAGTAGTCAAGGCTACCCGTAATGATGGCACCTGGATTTCCAATGGGATGACCGCTTCGCACCCATATACCAGGGAGAAAGGCGTATTGCCTGTCGGTGTCCGAACCGTAGTCCGGTAGGCCCAAAGGCATTCACCGAGCTTTTCGTCCCAATCTCGCTTGTTCGAGGAGACAAACTTCTTGAGCAGCTTGATGATTGTCTTGTTAAATGCCTCTGCCAAGCCGTTGGCGGCAGGATTGTAGGCGGTTGAAGTCACATTCTGAATTCGGTATTTATCGCAGAACCGATAGAACCCCTGGCTTACAAATTGGGGACCATTGTCATGGATGATCCGCCCGGGGACACCAAATCGATAGATGACATGGTGTTTGATGAAGCTAACCAGATGGGAGGTTTTGACTTCGGCCAAAGGTGTGGCCTCTGCCCATTTTGAGAAGTAATCGGTTATTGCCAGGATAAACCGGTGACCTCTTGCCGAAGAGGGACTGATTGGCCCTACGACATCGATTCCCCAAGCTTCAAATGGCCATGAAGCAACAGTAGGGTGGAGCAACTCCGAAGGTTGGTGTATGAAGTCTGCATGGACCTGGCAAGCCTTACACCTTCGTGCATATTGGGTGGCATCGGCCATCATGGTCGGCCAGTAGTACCCAAGTCTGTGCAACCTGTCTTTAAGCTTTGGACCCGGCTGGTGAGCTCCGCAAATGCCATCATGTGCTTCTTTAAGCACTTCCTGTGCCTCTGAATGAGAGAGACAACGGAGGAGGACACCGTCATATGAACGACGGTAGAGTGTCTTCAAGGTTGGATCATAGTGGAAACGGAGCGACCTTCGTCTGATGGACGCCGCTTCTTTGGGATCGTCTGGAAGCAGACCGTGCAGAGCGTAGTCAATGAGAGGGAAGCGCCAATCCCTCGGCTCAAGATTCACGGAGGTATGATGGACTTCTTGGATCCTTAGCATATGCTTGGAGCATACGAGATGCCGGGTTGCGACTGTGAGGTGATACTCTGTGTCGGCCGGTAAGGCTAGCGTCGTCGCTAGTGCAGCGAGAGCATCCGCCTTGGTATTCTGAGATCGAGACACATGCCCGATGTAGAAGCCTTCAAATAGGCTAGCCAGTTCGATAGCTGTATGATAGTAAGGCACCAAGTCCTCATGGCGGACTTCATATTCACCTTTTACCTGGCTAATGATCAGTTTTGAATCGCCATAAGCTTCAAGATAGCGTACCCCCATTCCGTGGGCGAGTTGGAGACCAATGAGCAGAGCATTGTATTCCGCTACATTATTAGAGCATGACTCTGTCAAGGAGAACGCTCTGGGAAGGATATGATCCTGTGGGGAGATGAACACAACCCCTACTCCGGCAATAATCTTGCCTTTGGGGCCCATCCGTGATGCTCCGTCGAAGAACATCTGCCACACTTCCTCTGCTGAGGTTGCATTAGACTCGAAGACCTCATCAGGGATGTCTTCGTGAAGTTTTGAATGTTCCGGAACTGGATGCGCAGCCAAGAACTCTGCAAGGGCTTGACCTTTAACCGCCTTTTGAGGGGTAAAGGTTATGTCGTATTGGGACAATAGCAGTGCCCATTTAGCCAATCTTGAGTTCAACGACCCTGGCTTCATCATGAGAAGACGTAAAGGGTTCACCCTGGAGATGACATGTATGGTTTGGCCAACCAAATAATGTCGAGTCTTCTGGACAGCGAAGACGAGAGCTAAACACTCCTTCTCAATAGGATTGTACCGAGATTCCGCTCCTATGAGAGTTCTACTCAGATAGTAAATGGCCTGCTCATGGCCATTGTCGTCCTTCTGAGCGAGGAGGGCGCCGAGGGAATAATCCAGGGCTTTTACATAAAGCAGGAATGGTTTCCCTGATGTAGGGGCCACCAAGACCGGAGGTTTTGTGAGATACCTCTTAATGTCTTCATAAGCTTCTTGACAGGCTTGGTCCCATATAAAGGCAGTACCCTTTTTCATGAGACGGGTAAAGGGTTGGCAACGGCCCGAAAGATTTGCTATGAATCTTCTGATGTAGGCTAATCTGCCTTGCAAGCCTCGGAGCTCTTTGAGGTTCCTCGGTGGATGCATGTCCTGTATGGCTTTGACTTTGTCTGGGTCCAGGTGGATCCCTTTTGATGTGACAATGAACCCAAGGAATTTGCCGCTGGACACTCCCAAGAAGGATTTTGTCGGGTTCATTTTCAGCTGATGAGCCCGCATTATGTCGAACATCGTTCTCAGATCGCGAAGATGTTCATCTTTGCTGCGGCTTTTGACAGCAATGTCGTCAACATAGCATTCCACCGTCTTTCGGAGATGGTCGCGGAAGATCATGCTCATTGCCCGCTGGTAGGTTGCTCCGGCGTTCTTCAGTCCGAAGGGCATTACAGTGTAGCAGTATACCCCCAATGGCGTTCGGAAAGAAGTATGCTTCTCGTCATCAGGATACATCTTGACCTGGTTGTACCCTGAGAAGCCGTCCATGAAAGACATCCTCTCGAATCCGCATGTGTTGTCGATCATGACATCGGTGATCGGCAACGGGAATTCATCTTTGGGACAGGCCGTATTGAGATCACGGTAGTCGATACAGATTCGTATTTTCCCATTCTTCTTGAGGACGGGGACTATATTAGCCACCCAATCTGGATGTTGTTCCTCCCGGATGAAGCCACAAGCAATGAGCTTATGAACTTCGGCTTCAATAGCCTCCATGATGCTTGGGCGGAACCGACGTTGTTGCTGCTTGACTGGCTTAACGTCGGGCTTGATGTTTAGACGGTGCATAGCGACCTGTGGATCAAGTCCGGGCATGTCTTCATAGCTCCAGGCGAAAACATCTATATACTCTTTTATGAGTATTATCAGTTCTTCCTTTTCGATGAGTGATAAGCTTTCACTTATGAAAATAGGCTTGGGGTGATCTTGACTACCCAAGTTGACCTGGCTCACCTTGTCTTCGGTAGGCGGCTCGCGCAGCTCAAACCGCTTTTCCCATTGGAGACTTAATTGCTGGGCCCATGATTCCTCATTGGCAACCTCTGCGGGTTCCAACTGACTGCTTGAAGTCATGAGGCTTTCGAATATTCTTCCTATGCTGACATCAGAGTCCCATTCGGAGGATGAGGCCGACTGTGATGGGATCGATCCATCGCTTTTGTCCTGAACCGTTGTTGATGATGTGGGTGTAACATAACCCAACCCCCTGCGCGTACTATCATAGTAATTTGCAGGTTTCCCTCTTGGGACGGAGTTACGCATCAAGCTGCGTCTTCCTTTTTCGAAGTTTAGGCCCGCTCCCTGCTTCAGGTTGTAACCCATCTTCTTCATGATATGGCGCGCTGATGGCGCGTAATGAAAGAACTGTGGAGCATCCGACTCTAAGCTTGAGTCTGTAGTTGAGGATCCCCCTGGCCGGACTTTGCCGAAGATTATCGGCGACTGACCTTGCTTGGACGGAGGGACTACCAGCGTGGCCCCTTCTATGGCTTCCACGGATGTACTAGCCACACTCGACTCATGTACGGGCATATGAAGAGAGCCATCCATAATGGATTTGATCGACTCGATGCTCGCAGGATAATCAAAAGAAATATTATCATTAATTATCCATTCGCCTTCCTCATCAGAAGGGATCTTACATCGGGGATCATTAAAGCATGCTACAATTGGCTCGCCAATCAGAATGGCCGGCATGCCCGTTTCAGATTCCGAATCCGCCTCATTGCCGCTTTCATCACTGTCTGGCAATGGTTCTCCCGGCGTTCCACTAGCCTCTTGATATAGGAGAGCATCTGTGAAATAGTTTTCCACCCCCTTGAAGGGCTGCTTCTCAGCGAAGACAGTTCGTACTGTCGCATCATCCTCAACATACTTGAAGCACTGATGGAGAGTGGATGGAACGATCCAGTTGGCATGGATCCATGGTCGTCCCAGTAGCAGGTTGTATGATGTGTCCGCGTCAATGACATAGCATGTCACTTCTGACTTCAGGCTTCCGATTCTGCAGCGAAGCCGAATCTTTCCAAGCGGATGGCTGCTCCCGGCGTTGAAACCATATATTGTAGTGGTGGTTGCGGACAACCTGTACAGTGGTATGCCAAGGAAGTAGAGGAGCCTTTTGGGGATGATGCTGAGCGCAGACCCCGGATCGACTTGTATCCTTTCAATACAGGTTGAACCGATATACCCGGTATAGTACAGAGGTCGATCATGCTTGTTGTCTTTGAGAAGCATATCTTCCGCCGTGAAGGTAATGGCAGGTACCTTTGACTGTGCGTGATGGCACTCTGAGCAGGAAAGCCGCATCTCATCACCAGGAATCTCAGGCATGTATGTCAGAAAGGACTCTGAGTTGGCTAGCGCATCTCTGAGTGCCTCTCTTGTCTCTTTAGAGAGACGAAGAAGCTCGTGTATTGTGATACGAGCCGGGATATTGGCTAAGTGGGCCAATATATCAAAGCGAAAGGGCGTGGCTAGCCCTTGGCTTGGCGGTTTCTTCAACACGTGGTCGAATCGCACTTCCTTAGGTTTTTCCTTTCCCTTGGCTGGAATTGGAGTGGATGTCGGCATTGGTACTGACGCCGTTTGTTGCTGTACCTCGTCAGTAGTTCTGTCATACTGCCTTAGGTATGACTTTCCAGACCGGGTGCCCATCTGTTGAGGCGCATCTGCCTGTGCTGTACAGGCATGCTTCTCTTCTTCTGAATCGCTGAGGGAAGCCGAAGTAAGATTACCATCATCTGGCAGGACAGAGATGACATTGCAGGACTTGCCCTTTTTGCTGGAGTCCTTCGACGTCCGCTGTACGTCTTGGACGAGGTCAGGGTGTATCCACATAACTTCCCCTGTCTCCAATGTCAAAGGGACGAGACCCTTGTTGTATTGAGTCATGGCTGGAGGATGCTTGACTTCTAGCCGTGGCGCCGGGGCTGAATAGGTCCCTTCGGGAACCATGACCTTCTGGGCAGTGCCGAACTCAATAGTCACCATATTGGCAGTGACTTTCTTCTGCTCCGTCTTCAGTGTGAGGACTCCGGCGTCGACCAAGGCTTGAATTCTATCCTTGAGAACATAGCACTTGTCAGTAGGATGGTGGATCATCCTGTGGTAGAGGCAGTACTTAGGGTCGTTTGTGCGCCCTATCTCATCAGGGCGTCGAGCATCTGGCAACTTCATCTTATTCCCTTTGTGGAGCAGATGGAATATCGTGACCACCTGGTCGTCTCTGAAGGAGTACTGTTTAGGAGGGAACTTGGGCTCCTGATTGTTGAAGCTGCTCTTCTTGGCCTTTGACTGCATGTCCCCGGTCAGCTCGACGGACATAATTTCCTTCCCTTTAGCTTGGGAAGACTGCGGGAGATCGCTGCGCCCTTTGTTGTTCGCGCCCCATTTGCTTCTAGGGGCGGATGACTCGAACTTTTTAGCCGATTTTTCGGCTATCTCAGCTTGTTCGACCAGTTCCTTCCAAGTGTGGGCCTTGACAGCCCCCATGCGAACTTCTACTTGATCCGAGAAGTTATGTCTGCATGTTTGTAAAAGCATGGGTAAAGGCATCCCTGCTGGGCACATCAGAGATAGATTTCTGAACCGCTCAATGTATTCACGGACAGATTCGCCTTTCCTCTGCACAGTGGAAAGGAGCTTGTCCATGGTCACTTCGGTGTCATCCTCATAGAAGCGAGAGAGGAACCGAGTTTCCAGGTCGATCCAGGAATTGATAGAGCCCTGAGGAAGGCTTCGGAACCAGTCGAATGCCACCCCTTTCAAGGTGCCGATGAACAACCTAGCCATGATGGCGTCGTTGCTTAGAACATTACCGGTCTGGGACCGGAAATAGTAGATGTGCTGATTGGGCGAGCTCTTACCATCATACGTATGCAACGTTGGTGGTTTGAACTTTGGCGGATATGGCACCGAATCCCATTCCAGTGGGTAAGGACGGACTACCCCCACTTTCTTCAATTCATCCTTCTGAGCCAGGGATGAAATTTGAGCTTGAAGGCCTTTAAGGACTTCGGCATCCAGGGAAGAGCCTCCCTTAGTTCTCTCCGCCTTGGGCGGATCATTGCTGAGATGTCCCTCCTCGTCATGATTACTCCCGGTATCATCATTCCGGTTGCTGAGGAGCTGAGCGAGCATCTGTTGAATATTGTCCAGGGCCTCTTGCTGAGTTCTAGAGGTCTGCTCGTGAGCTTCCAAACGCCGACGAAGGTCGTCATTGGCGTTCTCGGCCATATTGACCGATGCTTTGTCCGTTCGCACCGAACTGACTGTTGCTGAAGAGGCATACCCGCTGTCTTCATCTTCTCCATCGGATGATTGGGGTGACCGCCTGAGTTGTGGCACGGTTGGGACCGTCGAGGAGGAAGGCTGCTCATAATTGTAGGGTATCGCCACCCTGGATCTGGTGCTTCGGAAAACACCTTCTTCGCGCACCAAGACTTCACCTAAGCCCGGGCTATAATCTGGATCTGGGGAGCCAAAGGGGTGTCGTCAGAGGCTTGACTTCTTCCGCGCAGCTCTCGCCCCCTTCCGGTCATGTTGACGGATGCAGAGGCTGGATCCGGTGGCCCGCTCCTTTTGGGATGCCTCATCGGGACGCGCGCAGACAGTCGATCAAAGACTGATCGCCGATATGGAGCAGTGGCGAGGGTCGGTCGTAACCGACACTGCATAGAATGGACCATCACCAATTGGCATTCACATCGTCGAAGACAGGAGGAAGTGGCCTGGAAATGCTTCAATCTCCGCTTGTCCGCCAAGAATTCTCGCAGGTCGGCCCTGTAGGGACCTGAACAATCTAGTATTTGGGACAACGCATCGTTCCCCTTATTCCTGCGGAAAGGATTAGCACCGTATAGTGCTCTGGTTTTAGCCTCGTGGCTGTAAACCCGATGAGTACGCCGAGGTACATCAGCCTTGCTTGTGAGGACAGGGCTAGCAGTAGGCATTGCTGCTCTAGGTGACGGGATAATCGCCGTCTTGACTTTATGGTTGGCAGCATTGTTGGCGCAGGCGGGCATCTTGCCTTTTTCTTCATAAGAGAGGCGCGGATTTGGCGTGGCTACGCCTGAAGTTTCAGCAGAGGACCTCTGTTTAGGCCTCCATATCCGTTTTGGCAGAGGATGCATAGGTTCGCAAGGAGCCTGAATAGCCACAAGCGGGGCTGCGGGGTGTTGGCAAAATTCTGCCTCTGGTTTCTGATTTGAAACCTTGGTCATGAAGACCTTCCGGTGCTTCCGTGCTCGAAGCATCAGGCCACCCCCAGAGAGGACTTCTTTAAATCTTCCTTGATCGATCTGGATAACAAGGTTCTCAAAAGTGCACGATCTGGGCCGCGGGCATGTTTCCTTGTTGCGCCAGAGAACTGCGGCAGGTTTGCAGAGAACCTTTTCCGTCTCCGCAGAGACTTTGCTTGAAGATTTAGCCAGAGAAGATCTGGCTGCACCGGCTTTTCTGAATTCAGAGATGGACCCGAAGGTCTGTTCGTCGCATTGCGACACTTGATTCTCAGCAGAGGAGAATACAGTCCCCAGCGGAGTCGCCATCTTGTTTTCCATTATGTTTGCAAAGGGGGAAAACTTACAAAAAAGGTTTGAGGAGCTAAATTACAAGTATTCTCAAAAGATTACAAGTAGATCTCCTCAGAGATTCTGGGAAAATGTGCCGATAGGAGTCTGGTCAGCGCGCGACCACTTTGTCCCTTTGACGATGCGAGCGATGAGATTCCCTTCTCGCCTGGTTCCGGGAATCAGAGAATAGAGGATTGGTAGAATCCTCTGGCTACTTCTCAAAACCACTTCTGTGAGGAATTCCTTCTCGCCTGGTTCCGGAGATTCCTTGAGGAAAAGAGGTTGTTAGGGTATCGCCACCCTGAGAAGAGAAGTATTTCTCTTGAAAGGTCTCTGAATTAGAGATTGCACGGTGCGTTGATGAAGAAGTCCTATCTTTGAGAAGACGCCAATCTCGCCGATGATCAATTGATGATCCTCCTCGATCTGATGCGATGCGATCCCTCTCCCTTGTGCCCCTGATGGGCTATTTATAGGGAAAGTAAGGGTATAATCGTCCCCTTTGAAGATATAGAAACAGATTGAACCGAATCTGTTTGAATCTGGAAAGTAGCCTTGCTGCGAGGCTATAATAGCTTCCGCGGAGCTAGAAAATGGCAAGTCGGTTGATCTTTCCGATGTGTTATGATCCTTTCCATATCGTTGATTGATTCTCCTTGATCCACTTACTCGTTTCAAGAGAGTCAAGAGATTGTGGCAATCACCTGCCATATTTGAATCCTGATTGGATTTGATTAGATTGAATCCGATCTTATCAGGAGATTTGATTGGTCAAGGGTTGACCATAGCAGGCTGATGGCGGAGCTGCCCGCTTTGAAGCTCATAGCGGAGCTAGAGGCAATTCCTGGCGAAGTCCGAAAAGAGGCTTTTCGGCGAAGCTGTCAGTTAGCTTCCTGGCGATGCTCTGGATAATGTTAGCCTCTCAAACGAGGCTATCTCTTTGGGCTAATGTAATGCTAAATGCTAGCATTTTAGACCTGCTGAGGTCTGTTTAGAAACAATCCGGGTTCACTGTTCTGCTTGCTGGATCAGTGGAGTCCAAACCGCTTCCTCGTCCCTTGGAGTTGGGTGAAAAACTGGTCTTCAGCTCGTCTGTCCCTTGTCTTTTGTAAATGTCAACAAGTTTAGACATCGTTCGGACCAATGAGAATCTTGTCTTTTTTAAGTGTCAACAACTATAAGCATAAATGATAAATATAAAAGTAGTACAGGATCAACTAATAAGGAAAGTTGGGTGATAAACACATTATACACACACACACAGACACAGACACACACACACACACGCGCACACACATATACATGAACAATGCATACAAAAATGTAATTATAGAATCCATGTTTGATCAGGAAGTAAGCAATCCAGGAAATTCATACAGTAACTCAGGTATAGCATATAACAGGAGTCAGGCAATACATAAAATGAAATAGCGGGAGACCAGTAAAGTAGAACAAAAGTGGTGAACAAGGTATAATAATAATATTAGTATAGTAATAGTTAACACAACCCAAAATTCAAAGCAAAAACAAAACATAAATCCAAATCAAAATTCAATGAGAGCAAATATGGCAAGACGAGTAGTACAACTCAGTTTACAGCTTCATGAGATTAGTACGTCGAAGGAATAATCCAAGAAAGGAAACCCTCATATATATATATATATATATATATATATATATATATATATATATATATATATATATATATATATATATATATATAGGGAAAAGTGTTCCTAGTAGGTCTCCTTAGATTGTAACCTAGGGAGACGGTTTAAAATTCTAACACCCCGATCTTATTTTCACGATCCGACCGCACATTATCATATTCATGTTATAAGATGTATGCATATAAAAATTCATGTGATTTAAAGTTTGTTTACTCTAGTTTCTTTGGGTTCAAACATTAACGGTTTTTAAACAGTAGAACAAAATGGAACGATTAGATCGATAAGTAAATGAATTTCAAATCACGTAATTTTTTATATGCGTACATCTTATAACATGAATATGATAATGTGCGGTCGGATCGTGAAAAAAAGATCAGGATGTTGGAGTTTTAAGCCGTCTCCTTAGATTACAATCTAAGGAGACCTACTAGGAGCACTTGACCCATATATATATATATATATATATATATATATATATATATATATATATATATATATATATATATATTTACCGCATGTCACTGTAATCCGAATGTAAACAACCCGAATTGCAAAATGTCATGAAAATCGATAAAACACCGACGAATTAGCATATTATTATTATTGGGGCCCGTCTAAGTTGTATGCTTCAGTATGCATCCCATTCTATATACTTTCACTTACAACTTATAAAGCCAGTTATTTGAAAACTGATGGAATTCGATGAACCATATTTAGAATAAGTCTCGTACTTGCCCGGGATAACGACCTCAGGGGTATTCGGTATTGTGCCGAAAATGTTCCGCTAGGAACCAGGACTTACTGATCGCTCGAATAGGGGGAGAGAGAGAAAGAATAGTATAGCAGACCTAGGGCTTATGCATACCTTGACATGAAGAAGAACATGAAAGGGATAGGGGTGTCAGTACACGCTAATGGAATCACTGGTGGCCTCTAGATGATCCCAAAAGAAAGTGGTCATGCGTGACACAATAAGGCCATCATAAACATGGAACTAATCAGGACCCATCAGTTTTCCTAACCCGGTGTAAGTTGTCTATTATAATATTATACAATTTTAAATAACAAGAGCATGGCATAGGAGATATAGTACATGGACCCAGGGGTTCAAGAGTTCTGGGGTTCAGGTGTATAAACGTTCAGGTGTACAGGGGTTTAGGAGTATCCAAAGATACAAGAGCTCAGGAGTACAAGATCATAGTCATTGTCATATAACAAGAACATGAGAGAGTAGATAACTAGTCGGTGTTGATGAATAACATTTATATGCATATTTTATATCTTTTTATATCTGTTTTTGCCACTTTGATACTGTATAGGTAGTTTGTTTTGTTAACTTTTGCAGATCTTGAGTCAAAGAGCAATTTTAGAGAAAACATCAAAAAATATTGAAAAATAAGAGTTGCAGAGGTAGAATTTCTGGAAGACCTAGATGGATATAGAGAGCCTATGAATTGAAGAAGACCAGAGACAATCCAGAGTATAATTCAAAAGAAAATGGCGAATCTGTCGTCCCAACAGTGAATCCGCCGTTGACCAATCAAAGGAGGTGAAGAGCTTGTGCTAGCTATTCTCTGAGTCAAAATAAGTTCTTTATTGTAGTCAATAGTGAAACCGCCGTATTATATACCAAATCCGCTGTAGACCTGAGTCGGTTGATGATGTAATTTTTCCAAAATTCATCTAGAACTTTATTTTTATTTTAGAATCCTTATTCGATTGTTTAGGGTTTCTGAGACTTATATAAGGACCTGCATACTCTTGTATTTATGTGCAATGTTAGAGATCCAAACTTGGAGACTACTTCTTAATAAAGCTTTGAATTTTCTGTAACTTATTGAATTCTTGGAGGAGAAAATCAGAGGAAGAAGAAGGAGCTTCAATTAGGTTTTTCTTTTTTTATTTAATTGTTATTTAATGCTTTTACTTATTAAAACATGCTTTCTTACTTTTTAATTATGAACTAACTTTTCTATCTAGGGCTTAGGCATAAGCTGTCTACTGAGAATTATTCATGAATTAATTAGTTATTAATTGTTCTTATTTAATAATTGCTTAATTTCTATTCTAGGGTTAATTGTTAATAATTGGTGGCCACAATTATTTTGATGATTAGATTAGAAACCGGAAGGCGATAATCTAATAGAGCATTTAGGGACAAAAATCACTATTTGCAGGCTAAGACCGAGAGACGAAGCACAAATAGTGTAATCTTCAAAAGAGGAATCATAGTTTTTAATGATGCCATAGGATAGTAAATTTAATAGATCGGAAGACTGTGAGTTCTAGACTAAGGTAAGATTTAGCAATTATCAGGAGAGATTGTAAAATACTAAAAGATCCTTGATTATTAGCAAGAATTAGATAAAGTTTCTAATACAATTAATTATAATAAATCTGAAGTAGATATGCCAAAGTCCTAAAGCCATAGTAACTTTCTCATAAAAGAAAAATAGTCTTTTAAACAATTTCACTTATTTTCAAATAAGATTAGAGATAATTAATAGTGGTGGTTCAATATGATCCCTTTCACTCTACATCATCACTTTATTACTTATTACAATTTGGTATACTTGCCAATCCTCATATTAAGTTTTTGGCACCGTTGTCTGGGATTTGTTAATTTAATATCACAGATAATTAAATTCGATCTTAGTTTGAATTTTCTTATTACATAAAGTTACATTTTGAATTTGTTCTGTTTCAGATCAGGAAGCTGACTGCAAGAAGGCAAACAAAGACAGCGAATCTGTCATCCCAACGACAGATCTGCCGTCCGAGTTTGGAGTCTGAAGTCTGAGCTTCAGGTTCTGATTCCTGAAGCTGTATGCTACGTTCTGGGAATTCTGACCTGATAGAACCAAACATAAAGATCGAGAGAACCATCAGACGCTTGCTAAAGGAAAAGAGAGAACAAGAAGCAAAGATGGCGAACAACGAGGATCACAAAGCATTAAGAGATTATGTTGTACAATTTACATTAGCAGCAACATCTTGTGTTATCAAGCCAACTATTCAAGCCAACAACTTCGAGTTGAAGACCGGTGTCATAAAATTGGTGCAAAACATATGCCAATTCAGAGGAGGACCTGACGAAGATCTGAACGAGTACATCAGAAATTTCTTGGAGATCTGCGACATGCAGAAGTAATGGGGTCTCTCCTGATGCAATAAGGTTAATGATCTTTCCTTTCTCTATTATGGATAAAGCAAAAATTTTAGTTTTATTCTCTACCGAAGGACACAATTATAACATGGGACGAGATGGTGTCAGTACTTCAGACTAAGTATCTTCCACCAGCCAAATAGCAAAGCTGCGGAACAATATTATAACTATCTCCCAATCAGATATGAATCCATATACAATGCATAGGAGAGGTACAAAGTTTTGTTCAACAAAGCATCAAACCACAGGCTACCCCCATAGTTGGAGATCCAGTACTTCTATAACGGACTCCATCCAAATACAAAATGATTATAGATACTACAGCATGTGGAGCCTTGGTGAGTAAGAATTTGGAGGAGGCTCGAGAATTGCTTGATGAGATATCAGCAAATCATTATCAATGACAATCATGAAGAGGAATAGCTAAGCAGATCGCAGGAGTAGATGAGCTAGATATGCTATCAGCAATCCAAGCATAATTGGCGGTGATAACAAAAAAGTTGCGTACAGCCACTGTAAGTTTCATCCAATCCAACTCTTCTTGTGATTTTTGTGGAGGGGCATGGAAACAATTCTTGTCAATCTGATAGTTTTATCTTCGAGCAAACTGAGCAAGCAAATTATATCAATAATTACCAAAGGCAGAATAACCCCTACTCCAACACATATAATCCAGGATGGAGGAACCACTCAAATCTTCAATGAGGGAACATCACGAGGCCAAACTTTTAGCCGCAACATCAGCAATAACAATAACAATAGCAATGCCAATAACAAGGAGAAAAGAAACAAGGATGGGAAGAAGCAATAGCTCAACTGGCGAACAGTACAACGCAATTTCAGAAGAGCACTACAACATCCATACACGCTCTTGAAGTTCAGATGGGCCAGATGGCTGCTGCATTAACTAATAGGCCATAGGGTTTGTTGCCAAGCAACACCGAAAAGAATCTAAGGGAGCAAGCAAATGCAATCACATTGAGAAGTGGCAGACAATAGTTTCAGCAACAGTTACAACACACTGATGCAAAGAGCTTAGATAAAGTTACGGATGGAAACAAAGAAGAATTCAGAAAGTCTGAGGATAGTTCAATTCAAAAAACAGCGGATCCGCCATCAAGATGGATAATCCATCATCTAGAAGATGAAGCAGCCTCAGAACCAGAACCTGTGAAGAAAGCACTAGTGAAGCCATATGTTCCACATGTTTCATTCCCACAAAGACTCAGGAAACAAAACGCAGATAAGCAATTCTCCCAATTTATCAATGTTTAAGAAATTGCACATTAACATACGTTTTGCAGATGCCTTAGCACAGATGTCGAAGTATGCGAAGTTTATAAAGGACTTTATGAGAAATACGAAGTAGCTAGAGGACCATGATACGGTGATGCTAAATGAAGAGTGCAACACAATTCTTTTGAACAAGCTACCTCCTAAGCTAAAAGATCCAGGGAGCTTTTTTATAGCTTGCAAAACATAAAATTGTCAATTTGATAAAGCTTTATGTGATCTTGGAGTAAGTATTAACCTCATGCATTTTTCTGTGTTTAGGAAACTTGGATTGGGAGAAGCGACATCAACAACTGTGGCACTCTAGTTAGCGGACAGATCCATTAAATATCCAAGGGACGTACTTGTAAAAGTAGACAAGTTCTACTTACCAGTAGATTTCATCATTCTCGACATGGAGGAGGACAGAGAAGTTCCCATTATCTGAGGTAGACCTTTCTTAGCAATTGAAAATACATTGATTGACGTCCGATAGGGCAAACTTAGTCTTCGTGTGCAGGACGATGAAGTTATTTTCAACGTCTTCAAAGTAATGAAATACCCTATGGAAAACGAAGAGTGTTTCCTATTGATGCAATAGAAAAGCTAACAAGAGAGTTATTTCATGAGGGACATCCCACATTACCATTGGAGGCATGTATCACCCACTCCGACACAAGCACAATAGAAGATCATGCAAGGAGAGAGTGTGTGGAATACTTGGAGGCCACAACAAGGTTACTGAAAGAAGAAAAGTTCATAGAGCTTCAGCATCTACCATCTACACTAGTGCTTCTGTACAATCTCCTCCTAAACTTGAGCTTAAGGAGCTGCCATCCCATTTGAGGTATGCATATTTGAGAGAAAATTCTACATTTCCGGTTATTTTTCTCTTCTTTGACAGGGACTAAGGAAGAGAGAGTGCTAAGAGTACTGCGAGACTGCAAAAGGGCGTTAGGATAGACGATTACAATATCAAAGGAATAAGCCCCTCAATCTGCATGCATAAAATTTTGATGGAGGAGAGCTACAAATCCACAATTCAGCCACAACGTTGTTTAAATCCAGTGAAGTGGTAAGGAAAGAAGTTCTCAAGTGTTGACACTCTAAAAAGACAAAACTCTCAGACTTCTCTTCAATCGGTCTGAACGATGCCTAACTTATCGACATTTACAAAAGACAAGTCGCAGACATGCTGACGACTAGTTTTTGCCCATCTCTGAGGGACAAAGCAATGACTTGACTCTACTGATCCAGTGAAGCAGACAATAAGCCAAGGTTGCCTATGAAGAGGCCAAAGCAGGCCTATGAAGTTAGGTCTGATTAAACACCTAGCCTCGCAAGAGCCCAAAAGAGAGCTAGCTTCGCTAAAATGGCGAAGCCACTATCTCCGCACGAAGCTTCCATCAGCCCCGCTGAAGGCTGATTTTAAGCTTCGATAGAAGCTTTATCTCCAGCTTCGCTGGAGATGGAGTGGTCCAGCTCTGCTTTGAACTAAACCTGAAGCCTCACCCAGCTCTGCTATGAGCTAAGTTCTAGTTTCGCTTGAAGCTTTGAATATAACTTCGCTTGAAATGAGCTTTGCATGAAACTCTCACTTAGCTCGGCGGCGAGCTTTATCAGGTCATCAATTGACCATTTTAAAATCCCGATACTCTAGTGGGTTAATACCACTTTAAGTGGGCGGTTATATCTGCCCACTTCGTCCCACATTAAGTGGAGACAATTAAGTCACAGTGGCTATTAATAGTTCGCACAAACTTTCTAGCTTCACCTGAAGCACGCAGATAGCCTCGCGGTAAGGTTATTTCGAGCCTTGCGCTGAATTCAAGGGGGCGGTCACACTCTATTTTCGCTATAAATAGCCCCTTGCAAATGAGAAGAAGGGTTGAAAAAAGTTGGGAGAAATATAAGAAAACATTTGTTCTCTTGCTTTCAAAGCTTCCAAAAGCCTCAGAGATTCTGCTCTCTTGCATCCAAGGTCTCAAAACACCTGTATCTTCAGGAGATTTTTAGAACCAAGCGAGAAGGAAATTCTCTCGAGAAGGCTTGACTACCTGACCGATTGCATCATCAATGGGATAAAGTGATCACGCGCTGATCAGATTCCTACCGGCATACTTCCCCAGAATCTCAGAGGAGATCTACTTGTAATTGTTTTATTCTTTCTTAAAAGAATTACTTGTAATTTTGCTCCTCAATTCTCTTTTTTGTAAGTTTCCCCCAATCAAATTCAACGGAAAACAAGATGGCGACTCCGCTGGGGAATAGGGTCTTCTTTCGCAACAAGGAGATGATGTCGCAATGCAACGATCAGAGTGTTGAACCCGTCACCGTCAAAAACTTGGTCATCCACTTTGACCAAGATAAGTTTGAGGAACTCCTCTCTGGCGGTGGTCCAGCACTCCATGCACGGAAGCACATGAGGGTCTCTATAGCCAAAGCTCCACTGGCTATAGACCAGAAAGCAACTCCAACTAAGCCTATGCCAGCCGCATGCGCGGGTGAACAAAGACCGCTCTAATTCACCTCAGTCTCAACCGAGGTTAAGTTGACTTCATGTCAACATGGTGGCTTTTCACACGAAGCCAAATAGGTTCCCCGCGAACCTAAAACTGCTCAGGGCAAGCAGGTGTGGAAGACGAAGCAAGGAGCCTCTCCGCACGAAGATTTAGGTGAAGTTGAAGCTCAACCCCGCCTCTCACGTGAAGACAAGGGCAAGACGCCCTTAAGTGTTAGAAGCGTTGCCTATGTTCGCCGCGAGGCTGAACTGGAACCACAAGGGCGCGAGTTCCTAATGGCTTCCCCCAACCCAAGAATGCTAGTTTCCAGCGCTAAGCCCGCTCCTCTGAGCAGAGTTAAGGGTGTATCCCTAAGTGTTGATAGCGTTGCTTATGTAGCTTCAGCACCTAAGAGTACTAACAAAGTTCCTAACCGCGAGGTTAGAACTAAAACACTATTCAGTGCTAATTACCTTCGCTACAATGCCAAGAATAAAGCACCAATTCGTGCTAAAAGTGAAGTTACCACTGTTGGCCCAAAGGCCCATCGCTCTATTTTTGATGATGATTAACTCATGTAGTTATAGTACTAATGATTTTGTGTTTATTTAGTCTCAGATATTTGATCAAGATATTAGTAGGTGTTTAGCTTTAACAAAGAATTTGAAGTCAAGTTTTGGAGCTAACACGTGTTGATTCAAGAGCTCGCACATCAAGATTGCATCAAGTACTCAAGAGGAATCTAGCTCATTGAATTAAGGTTTGGACCAAGTCAAGAAGGAGAAGAAGATTTAATGAGAAGATTTTCGTGAAGACTTGTGTCATGTTTGTAAGTGTTAAGATTTTATTTTTAGATAAAATGTAAAGGATAAATTAGTTGTGGAATACTCAAAAAATACGGTTTTTGTTTTAAGCTTTAAATTCTTTGCCTCAAAATAGTTCACATGTTTGTAATATGTGTTGATTTTTGATCACACATATTTGTACTTCAAAGTATTTTAATGAACTTATTTTTGCGGATTTTATGGAGATTTTATGAAATTTAAGATGTATTTTAAAAAGTAGTTAAAACTATTTTTGGGCTGCTTGCGGTCGACCGACGTGCACAAGCCCATGTGATTTGAGCCCGGTCGACCGACCGGTCGGCCGCAGTAGAGATCGGTGATCGGGGAAAAACCACGCACAAAAAGTGTATGTTTTGAAGTTAAGATTTAAAGTGTGTGTGCTTTGGCTTCCTCGATATTTCCGTTATAGCATAGAGGCTAAAATGAGTCGAATCCATAAGGACGGGAGGCGATAGAAGTTTAGAGGGTATGTTCACGTGTATGTTAACGGTTCTTCAAAGTTTGAAAGAATCAAAAGAAAAGAAAGAATGACTGAAAAGAGAAGCATACGGTGAAACACAAAGAAGTGGGAAACATAGAAAAGAATGGTTTTTGTGGTTTTTGATATTTCTAAAACAAAGTGAAAGAGAAAGAAAACCCATGGCTACTAACTACTAATGACTCCACCAACATGCTAACCTCTTAGTGATAGTTGCCTCACATGTATCATTGGCCATCACTAGTCCTTGGTTCAAGAGCGATTCAAAGCATGACCCATATGTAACTCATCACAACCCAACTCAACAAACAAGTGCAAGCTACACTTAAACCATCAAAACTAAAAGTAAGCATGGAGTAAAGCAATGTTAGCTTGTTAGTGGTTAGAAAGTTAGAGTGTTAGATCCATCATCATGAGCCATCAATGGCTCTTGCAAGAGCATGGCCAAATCGAGGCTATTAGATTCATATGAATTATCATAAAGAAGTTAGACTAGTTGGTGGTTAGTAGTTAGTTGCCATGAGAGAAAAGACTAGCTAAACATGTAAAAGAGATTAGAGAGAAGAAAACATAGAGAGGTAAAGAGAGCACCTTTCATAAATTGTCACCTTCTATTACAAGCACTCTTGCATTCTAAGCATGTACCACTCTCTCTCTCCCTATTACAAGATCTACAAAATGAAAAATACAATGGAGGAAGAGGAACTAACCTAAACTAAACTACCCTAACTACAATATAGAATGAAAACTACTTCTAAAACTCTGCATATCCTTGCTCTAAAACCCCAGGGGTATTTATAGCTACCAGAGAAGAGGGGGGTCAGGGGACAAACCCTGGCCCAAGACGCGACCGCGGCCGCGGTCCTCTGGGGCCGCGCGCGCGCGCTTCGAGCCGCGTGCGGTCCCTTCTGTCCCCTGTAAGGTTCTGGTCCCGGTTTCTGATTTGCAGCCCCTGGTTTTGACAAAATCAACCTCCTAGGTCAATGGCTATCTTAATAGGCCTTTAATCACCAATTAAATGGTGATTTAGGGTCTTCTTCTTCATTGCATACCATGGACCTAGAATCAAGCAAACAAAACTTTATTAGCAGAATTTAATATGAAATAAATGTGAAGATGTGATAAAATTATGCAAAATTAGAGACTAATCACACCCCCACACTTATCTTTTGCTCGTCCCGAGCAAAACAAAAAAACTAAGGGAACGATTACACCACTTTCGCAGGTGACGCGATTGCACTGAGCATGTGCAACAAACCGTTAAACCTCTAGGTTTCCCCTAGAGGAGTTTTGTCTCCTGAGGGTTTTCAGCGGATTACACCCACAAAATCCATAAAGAAAGAAATCAAATGTTAGTATTTTGAAAACGCATTTTGAAATAGAGAAAAGTATTGAAGTATTTTTGTGAAAATATAATTGATCCAAGGTCAGAGGTTAACCAGAAATTGTTCTTTCTTAAACTAAGTCAAAATGCAAAAAATCTTGTTATAAATTAAATGTAAGAATTTAAAATTGAATTGACTCTTTGATCTTTGATTGGTCGCTAATGTTGCATATTTAGTATCATATTTCCATACTTATTATAGAATAAAATCTGCATTGTCCTAATTAAATGTTTAATTTATTTGCAGGCCATTCCTAAAGGAGTGTGAAGAGAAATGAGCCCAAAAGCCCACCAAATTCTGAATTAAATCAGAATTAATTCGAACTCAGTGAATCAGGGTAAAATCAGAGAGGTTGAAAACTGGTTGAGAAGAATCCTCCCAGAATCGATTGGTTGAAGCAAAAATCAAAGGCCATTTCGTCACAACCCCGGACTCAAACTGAAAATCCAACTGTAGATAAAGCCAGAAAGCGAAACCAGGGAGACCCACCAACAGGGTGTGGCCACCTGGCCACAACCTAGCCGCAGAAACGCGGCCAAAGTCGCGTTTCCGTGGCTGTTTGATGGTTGTTGGGGGAGCGTTTGCTCCCCCAATCTTCCTGGGATTCTCCCCGTATGGGTTTTGCCTATAAATACTGGTTTCAGCTGAGCAAAAGGGGACGACCATGCAGAGATAGGATTAGTCCAGTTTTCATTCTTTGTAGTTTAGGTTTTTCTTTTCTTTTTATGTAATTGTAATTTGTATGTAAGCTTAGGTTAGATTGAGATTCATGTAAGTAAGAGAGAGAGAGGCTTATGTGAGAGTGACACCGATGTACCCTCCTCCTTTCTTCCATCGTTTCTGCAAGCAATAAAGGTAAATACTTTTTTATGTTCGTCTCTTTACTTTTGTTTCCTTTTGTTTTCTTCTTCCTCTTTCTACTTTACCTCTTTGATTTTGTTGAGCATGCAAGTGAATCCAGAAGCATAAGTATAACAACGTTTTTGTGAGTGCCAACGATACTTCATGAAGATGTTCTCCTCCTCAAGATCCGTATCACTTCATTCTTGCTCGGCTTGATGATATAATACGAACGGGGACTGAGCTCGATCCTATGACTTATGCGTTGAACGCCTCCGAAGCAAGGTAGAACATGCAAGGGTTCCAGGTAAGTCATCAACCAAACTAGGTGAGTAATTCCTTAATCTTCTTTCTTTTCTTTTATTTTTAGTTTAGATCACCAACACGATTTCTTTCACCACATCTTCCAAATCCTTTTTCAATTTATTTGTACATAGTCATTTTCTGATTTTCTCCACCTTCTCATTCTACCGTTTTCTTCTAATTTTAACCTATAACTCTTTTTCATTTTCATGACTTAAAACAAAGAAGAACCTTCGTTTTTCTTCACAAAGATTTCAATAAAAAACCTTGAACGCTTCTATCGCAAACCCTCCTTATGGATCACGACCCGCATAGCCATTTGCTATCGCAGTAAGAATTGAGCACTTGCACATGTTTATTCTTAAGTTCTAAAATTTTGTATTTTTGTGCAGGTTCAAGTTCAATCAAATTTTGGCGCCGTTGCCAGGGAGGGTAATGGTTTTTATTGAAATCTAGTTTTTATTGAATTTTTAGAACAAAAACGAATTTTTTTTCTCTGTTGCAGGTTATAGGGCAAGAAAAGCAGGAAAGAAAGATTGCAGTGACATATAAGTGGTCTTGGGCCTCTGTTCCAGAAAATAGAAACCAAGTACCCTCTGAATTGCCGCGTTTGCTCGGCTTTAGCCGCGTTTCCGCGGCAAGGAAGAGTTCACTACTGATTGGTTTTTTTGCAGGGCTGCTTGCTTTGCAAAACTCTAGTTTTCTGCAACTTTATTTCTTATATGCCATCACCAAAAGCCTGCTAATAAATCAACAGTAAAACGTTTGTTGAAAAGTTAAAAAATTGATTAGACGTTTGCATTTTAGGCACGTGTCTTTTCAATTCATTTTCTTTACTGTTGAAGAGTGCTGGAGCAAGGTACGTTCGCATTGCATTTAGAATAGGACTCATCTCTTGGTTGATTTACATCGCTTTGAGTGAATCTTATTTGCATATCTTGTACACTTACACAAACTGATCTTAAGGGCACCACCCCATAACAAGATAAGGTGGGGATTTAATCACCCTTCCTTGGCCCAAAAATCAGATTCCAAGCACTCACTAACCCGAGCCTAACTAAAAATGAGTAGACGTTGGCCCTAGGGACATCTCAGACTCAATTAGGAGATTATCCTAAGGGGGAAAGGTGTTGGAATTTGACTCCTGCCAAATCAGTATCTAGGAAGGGGATTAAGGGCCGAAAGCCCGAAGATTGGTGGTTATTTAATTAAGGAACGTCTTTGACGGAAAATCTCCCACCAATCTTGCCCTGACCTGGCTGATTAGCTTGTGGTCAAAGTCTGCATTCTACCTCTCATGGACAGTCTAACCAGTTAGGAGTCATCTAGGTCATAGGTCTACCCTAACTTAGTTTAGAATTTTTTCTAATTTGTTTGCTTATTGTTTGTTTTTTCTTTCTTTCTTTTTGTATTCTATTGTGTGATATGGCTTATAATAACAATTTTTTCAACTTTAATAGTAATTCATATTACACACCGACTTCTTTTTCGGATATTACCAACCCGGCATATCATAACTTTAACCAACCTAGTGTGCCGGATTGGTCTTATCCGAATCAATATAACCCATGTCCCCAATCTTATAACCATAATTTCCATAATAATTTCAACTCTTCACAGAGTCAATGGGGATTCACCTCCCTCGAGTCTAATTTTCAACCAATTTGTCCCCCTTATCCACCTAGTCCACAATATTCCCAAGAATCATACTCAGTTCCACCAGTCCAAAATAGAAAACCATCAATTTTGGAAAGGAGTATGCGTGAGTCCAAACAAAAATCACAAAATCTGATGGACTCACAATTTCACCACCAATTCCTAGACAACACTTCATCTTTTCATCAAACAATGAACCCATCAACTATGAAAAGATGCTTGAAGCCATGACTCAAGCTCAAAACGCTCGTAATTGTGACATAGATATGATGGTCGAATCTCTACGTTCCTACCGTTTGACCAGTTCTGATGTCGCTAACCATTCTGTTAGAGCCGAAGAGTCATGTTGTTTTGGAAATCAAAGTTCCATTTCAGAACAATCATTTCAACTTGCCCAAACTCCAAACATTGAAAATGATATTGACAATTTGGCAAGTTATCCCTTTCCTGAAATTGAACTTGAAAATGAATATGATCATGAATCTCAACTTAGTGATTCAATTCTACTTCCTAATTCAATTATGACTCCGGTATCTTCACCTGATTTCAATCTTTTTCCTGAGTCAACATTGGATCCTGTGCCAATTCATAATAAAATTGAATCACCCATCTTTGATGATCATCATGTTGAACTTGACCAATTTTATAATTTTGAAAATCCTATTGACAAATTGGCAAGTTCTCATTTTTATGACATTGAACTCAATGAGAAATGTGACCTAGACTCTCAACTCTGTGATCCAGTTCAAATTCCTGAATCAATATTGACTCCTGTTTTGTTACCTGACTTGAGTAATATTTTAGAGTCAGTTTTGATTCCTACACCCATCATTCTTGAACTTGAATCACCAATATTAAGTCACATTCCATTGATAGAAAATACATGTGGACTTGAGTTTCAACTTCTTGACTTGGACACACTTCTTGAACCAATCTCAACTCCTGAACCTTTACTTGACTTAAGTCACCTTCCTGAGTCGGTATTAGTTCCTGTACTTCCTGAGTCCAAGTCAATCATTCTATCTTTTCACACCCCATTTTGGGACAAGGCGGTTGACAAATTTGACTCCGAAATTAATTATGAAATTTGGAAATTAGATGGGGTCAAATATTTAATAAAAATCATTCATGCAGATATCATTTTAATGGGTTATATTAGAGAAATTTTTGGTGGGTTCCTCCGAACCCAACGAAAAGTCGATTGGGCCGCATTTCGTGGACCAATCAGACCACCACCGGAACCACCACCTTACGGTAACATTTTCCTTCCCTTTCTTCTTTTTCATGCATCTATGCATTAATTCATACATTGAGCACAATGCATGAGATAGGTGTGGGGGAGGGTTCTAACATAACTTAGGTTTTTCTTTTTATATAAAAAAAAATATTAACATTTTCTTTACTTTTAAAAACTTTTTGAAAAATAGAAACAATATTTTGACATATTTTTTGTAAGAAATTAAGTTAATTTTAAGGAATAGGAAAAATCCAAATTAGGATTTCTTATACTTAGTCAAAATAAGATTATTTGCTTGATTTTTAGGGTTAGGAAGAAAATTTGTCAAAGTAATTTAGTCTTGATCTTTACCTTGATGAAATATGCACACTTCATACACTTACACACTTAGGGTTCAAAAACAAAGATTCTTATGCCTTATATATTAAAAAAAAGAAAAAAAAGAAAAAATATGAACGAATCTAATTATTGATTAGCTAGGTACTTTGGATTAAGCAAGCCTTAGTATTTATGCGAAAGATGATTAGATAAGTTTGAGAAAAAATATATATAAATCCTCTGATTAAGCTGGGTATTTGTGCCTAATAAAGCATAAGTATTCACGCCTAAAAGAGGTTCAAATAATAAAATCCTTAGTTTTTGTGGCCTTATTTGCTCGAGTCCTTAAGTCCTTGTGGTGTTTTCTCACCCGATGCCCTAAGACCGTTTGGTTTGGGAGTCATCGATTAAAGGCTCGTTATATTGGCAGATTAGAAAGCCTAATAGAACTAAGGAACAATACCATAAAATATAGATATATAAATAAATAAGGCATAAGAGTTAGAGTTAATGAACCCTTCGTCAAAATTTTCACGATCACAAGGTGCATATGACTTAGGGTAAAGTAATAGACTAGATGAGAAGTACAATTTGACTCCTTACTTTGATTGATAATAAATTTTTGAATAGAGACTAAGTTTAGGAATAAAAAATTCAGTTTTCCTATAACTTATAGATTGCTTAAATCTTACAATTATATTTCAAATATTTTTCTCTTTCAAAATGCTTTTCAAAAATACTAACTCTTTGTTTCTCTTTCTTTATGGATTTTGTGGGTGTAATCCACTGAAAACCCTCACGAGAAAAAACTCGTGCTCTAGGGGAAACCTAGAGGTTTAACGGCTTGTTGCACATGCTCAGTGCAATCGCGTGACCTGCAAAAGTGATATAATAATCCTTAGTATAGTTTAGTTGTTTTGCTCGAGGACGAGCAAAAGATAGATATGGGGGTGTGATTGGTCGCTAATGTTGCATATTTAGTATCATATTTCCATACTTATTATAGAATAAAATCTGCATTGTCCTAATTAAATGTTCATTTATTTGCAGGCCCTTTCCTAAAGGAGTGTGAAGAGAAATGAGCCCAAAAGCCCACCAAATTCTGAATTAAATCAGAATTAATTCGAACTCAGTGAATCAGGGCAAAATCAGAGAGGTTGAAAACCGGTTGAGAAGAATCCTCCTAGAATCGATCGGTTGAAGCAAAAATCAAAGGCCATTTCGTCACAACCCCGGACTCAAACTGAAAATCCAACTGCAGATAAAGCCAGAAAGCGAAACCAGGGAGACCACCAACAGGGTGTGGCCACTTGGCCACACCCTGGCCGCGAAAACGCGGCCAAAGCCGTGTTTCCGCGGCTGTTTGATGGTTGTTGGGGGAGCGTTTGCTCCCCCAATCTTCCCGGGATTCTCCCCGTATGGGTTTTGCCTATAAATACTGGTTTCAGCTGAGCAAAAGGGGACGACCATGCAGAGATAGGATTAGTCCAGTTTTCATTCTTTGTAGTTTAGTTTTTTTTTTCTTTTTATGTAATTGTAATTTCTATGTAAGCTTAGGTTAGATTGAGATTCATGTAAGTAAGAGAGAGGCTTATGTTGAGAGTGACTCCGATGTACCCTCCTCCTTTCTTCAATCGTTTCTGCAAGCAATAAAGGTAAATACTTTTTTTTGTTCATCACTTTACTTTTGTTTCCTTTTGTTTTTCTTCTTCCTATTTCTACTTTACCTCTTTTGGTTTTGTTGAGCATGCAAGTGAATCCAGAAGCATAAGTATAACAACATTTTTGTGAGTGCCAACGATACTTCATGAAGATGTTCTCATCCTCTAGATCTGTATCACTTCATTCTTGCTCGGCTTGATGATATAAGGCGAACGGGGACTGAGCTCGATCCTATGACTTATGCGTTGAACGCCTCCGAAGTAAGGTAGAACATGCAAGGGTTCCAAGTAAGTCATCAATCAAACTAGGTGAGTAATTCCTTAATCTTCTTTCTTTTCTTTTATTTTTAGTTTAGATCACCAACACGATTTCTTTCACCACATCTTCCAAATCCTTTTTCAATTATTTGTACATAGTCATTTTCTGATTTTCTCCACCTTCTCATTCTATTCTACCGTTTTCTTTCTAATTTTAACCTATAACTCTTTTTCATTTTCATGACTTAAAACAAAGAAGAACCTTCGTTTTTCTTACAAAGATTTCAATAAAAATCTTGAACGCTTCTATCGCAAACTCTCCTTGTGGATCACGACCCGCATAGCCACTTGCTATCGCGATAAGAATTGAGCACTTGCACATGTTTATTCTTAAGTTCTAAAATTTTGTATTTTTTGTGCAGGTTCAAGTTCTAAGAATTTAAAATTGAATTGACTCTTTGATCTTTCATAAAACTCTTAGAAAAATATGCACTTTGTGAACTGTGAAGGTTTTTGGGATATCGACTCTAACTTTCATGCCATTTATTTATATTATTATATATATATATATATTTCTTTTTTCTTCCCTTAGTTTTCCTAGGCTTTCTTATTTACCCGGGTAGTGAGCCTTTAGCCGGTGACTCCCAAACCAGATGGTCTTAGGGCACCAGATGAGAAAACATCCCTCGGACTTAAGGACTCGAGTAAACAAGGCCACAAAACTAAAGGGGATTATTTATTTTTTTTGTCCACCGTTTTAGGTGTGAATAATCATGCTTCCTGAGGCATAATTATTCAACTTCAATAGGTGGTTGTTATTTATCATATATATATATATATTTTTTGAATATATATTTTTTTATGGAATTTTCAGTCTTTGTTTCAATCCCAAAAATTGTGTAAGTGTGGAGTGCATAAATCTAAGGCAAAAAATTCAAGATCAAATTATCTTTTCAATTTTACTTTCTTATCCTAAAATTTAAACAAGATCTATTATTTTGACTCAGTTTAAAATTTCATAATTTTAGGTCTTCCTAATTCCTAAGATAATCTTAATTTTCTTAAAAATAAATCAAAAGCTATTTCTATTGTTTCAAAAAGTTTTGTGAAAAGAAAAGTTTTTATATAAAGATTTTTTTTGTTTAAGTAAAAAGAAGTATAAAAGAAAGAAAATATAAAACTAACTATGTTAGTAAACCCTCCCCCACACTTATCTCATGCATGGTCCTCAATGCATCGTGAATGTGTAAATACATGAAACAAATGGAGAGGAAGGAGATTACCTCAAGGGGGTGGCTCCGGTGGTAGTCTGATTGGGCCAAGCGTTGCGACCCAATCAAAATAGCATGAATCGTGTAGGAACCCACCAGTGACCTCTCTAATATGACCCAGTAAAAGAATGATGGACTGAATGGTCTTATTTAAAAAATTATCCCCATCTAATTTTTAATTTTCAAAAATAATTATTGAGTCATTTTTGTCAACCTTCTTGTCCAACAATGAAGTGTGATTTTGAGAGATGATTGATTTGGACTCAATTGGAACAGGAACAAAAACTGATACCGACTCGGGAAGTTGACTCAGATCAAGTCGAGAGTCAACAATGAGAGTCGAATTGGTTCAAAAATAGGGTCCAAACTAAAGAATTGATGTTCACACACTTTCCCCATGAATGAAATGTGATCATGAGAGATTGGTGATTATATTTCACAGTGTACTGGTACAGGATTCAATGTTGACTCCGGAATAGAGAAAAAATCTGATAAAGATACCAGAGCCATTATTGAATCAAAAAGTGAAATAGAATTACCAACTTGAGGTTCAGGATCACTTTCAAGCTCAAGTTCAATTTCGAGAAAAGGATAACTTGCTAAAATGTCAAGGTGGTTCTCAAATTTTGGGCAAGTTCAAAAGATGTAAGGAAATTGAATTTTGATTTTCGTCCACAGAAGGAATGTGAATGGGTGAAATGATTGATTTAAGTTCAGAAAGTATGGGAATCAAAACTGGCTCAAGAACGTTACTTAGTTTAGGTAACACTACATGAGTCGACAGTGATTCAATGAACGGACTCGAATCGCTAACTTGAAGCTCATGTTCACATTCATCTTCAAGTTCAATTTCAGAAAATGGATAAATTGCCAAAGCATCAGGAATTGGATGTTGGTCAAATTTAGGTTGGTATGATGAAATTGAAGCTAGATTTTCAAAATGGCAAGATTCTTGAACATTTGATGGACATGGGAAGTCAATCGTATTTTACATTATGCGCTCGGTCTCTTGCACGAATTTCATAGTTTTTTCCCACAATGATTTTCCTTTGAGTTTTTTCTGAAAGAACTACATGAATTTTGAAATTTGTGGACATGATGAGGCCATATTGTTTTCAAATTATTTTTGGCCTCTATCACTTCTTCCAAAGTCCTTTCCAATGATGATTTTTCTTCAATTGGTGGTTCAGAAAAGGAGTATATGAATCAAAATTGGGGAATGAATATTGTGAAAATTGTGGACAAGATGTTGAGAATTTGATTCGGGGGAGGTGAATCCCATTGACTCTGTGAAGAGTTGAATTATTTTGAAAATTATAGTCATATGATTGGGGGTACGGGTCATATTGATTCGGATAATCCCAACCCGACATATATGGTTGGTTCATGTTGTACATAGCCGAGTTGGAGTTATCCGAGTCAAATGAGGTCAGAGTGAAGTATGGATTTATATCATGATTGAAAGAATTATTGTTGTTAAAATCCATTTCACAATATACAAAAAAGAAAAACAATCAATCAAACAAACAAACAAAGATAAAGAAAACAAACAAGCCTATGCTAGGGTTGACTTAGACCTAGACGACTCTTAAATGGTTAGACTATCCACGGGGGGTACATTATCAGAAGCTGACCACGAGTTAATCGGCCAGGTAGGGGCAAGATCAGTGGAGGTATCCGTGCCGGAGCAACGGGCCTAATTATGTCAAACCACTGTTCTTCGAGGTTTCGTCTCTCAATCCCCAACCTTAGACACCGATTTAGCAAGAGTCAAATTCTAACAACTTCCCCTTAGGTCAATCTCTTAAATGAGTACGAGATGTTCCTAGGGGCCAACGTCTAGCAAATTTTATTAAGGCTTGGGTTTGTGTGAGTGGGGAGGTGATTTTTGGGCCAAGGGAGGGTAATGACTTCCCCACCTTATGTTGTCTTGGGTTTTGCCCTTAAGTTTAATTTGTGCAAGTATGCAATATAGATAAGATGAACATAAAAAAGCGAGTAAATCACTGAAGTGTTTGTCCTAACTATATGCAATGCAATATGTACACCTCCTGTAAGATCACAACAACACAAGAATAAAATACAGTATATTGGAATGAAAATTGACACGTACCTAGATGCAAATGTCTAAACCATTTTAAAGCATCCAATTACCGTATTTTAATTCTTAAAATTATTTACAGTGTACAGGTAATATAAAAAAAATTAGCAGTAGAGTATAAGAATATACAAGAGGTTACCCGACCACACAAGAGCAAGTGTGGACTTCTGCAACGCTAAAAATTTAACCTGCACACCAAAAACAAAGAAGAAAGGTTAACAAGAACGTGAAATCAAATTGTTCTCATCCCCGGCAACGGCGCCAAATTTTTGATCGGGGGAAAATCGCGCACAAAAAGTGTATGTTTTGAAGTTAAGATTAAAGTGTGTGTGCTTTGGCTTCCTCGATATTTCTGTTATAGCATAGAAGCTAAAACGAGTCGAATCCACAAGGACGGTAGGCGATAGAAGCTTACACGGTATGTTCACGTGTATGTTAACGGTTCTTCAAAGTTTAAAAGAATCAAAAGAAAAGAAAAGAAAGAATGAAAAGAGAAGTATACAGTGAAACACAAAGAAGTGGGAAACATAGAAAAGAATGTTTTTGTGATTTTTGATATTTCTAAAACAAAGTGAAAGAGAAAGAAAACCCATGGCTACTAACTACTAATGACTCCCACCAACATGCTAACCTCTTAGTGATAGTTGCCTCACATGTATCATTGGCCATCACTAGTCCTGGTTCAAGAGCGATTCAAAGCATGACCCATATGTAACTCATCACAACCCAACTCAACAAACAAGTGCAAGCTACACTTAAACCATCAAAACTAAAGTAAGCATGGAGTAAAGTAATGTTAGCTTGTTAGTGGTTAGGAAGTTAGAGTGTTAGATCCATCATCATGAGCCATCAATGGCTCTTGCAAGAGAAGGGCCAAATCGAGGCTATTAGATTCATGTAGATTATCATAAATAAGTTAGACTAGTTGGTGGTTAGTAGTTAGTTGACATAAGAGAAAAGACTAGCTAAACATGTAAAAGAGATTATAGAGAAGAAAACATAGAGAGGTAAAGAGAGCACCTTTCATAGATTGTCACCTTCTATTATAAGCACTCTTGCATTCCAAGCATGTACCACTCTCTCTCTCTCTCTCCCTATTACAAGATCTACAAAATGAAAAATACAATGGAGGAAAAGGAACTAACCTAAACTAAACTACCCTAAACTATAATATGGAATGAAAACTACTTCTAAAACTCTGCGTATCCTTGCTCTAAAATGCCAGGGGAGTATTTATAGCCACCAGAGAAGAGGGGGGTCAGGGACAAACCCTGGCCCAAGACGCGACCGCGGCCGCGGCCCTACTGGGGCGCCGCGCGCGGTCCTTTTGTCCCCTGTAGGTTCTGGTCCCAGTTTCTGATTTGCAGCCCCTGGTTTTGACAGAATCAGCCTCCTAGGTCAATGGTTATCTTAATAGGCTTTTAATCATCAATTAAATGGTAATTTAGGGTCTTCTTCTTCATTGCATACATGGACCTAGAATCAAGCAACAAAGCTTTATTAGCAGAATTTAATATGAAATAAATGTAAGATGTCATAAAATTATGCAAAGTTAGAGACTAATCAATCGGCCGACCGACCGGTCGACCGACTGAGTTTATAGAGCTCTCGGGTCGACCGAGCGGCCGACCGTTCTGTTGATTTGCTCAACACCTTTATAGTTTTCTAGCCATATCTTTTGATTCTTATATTCAATCAACTTGATTTAAATTGCATTTTAAAGATAACTTTTAGGGATACATTTCATATTCAATAATCATTTTCTGATTTAAATGTTAAGAATGTCAAATATTGGGTTGAAGTCCATTCTTGTTCTAAAAAAGGGTTACAGTTTCTGATTTGACATCTTTCAGTATTTTATTGATAACTTTTTATTCCAAAATGATATTGATTTGATTTGAGTTGCGTTAGAATGAAGACTTCAATATCTACAACTTCATCCTATATACATATTTCCAAATTCAGACGTTTTGGATCTCAACACTGTGCTCCAAGTTGACCTTTTGCACAATGGGCGGTCGACCGCCCGGTCGACCGCAGTGTCCAACGGTCAAAAATTTGACCGTTGGGCGGTCGACCGCCCAATCGACTGACAGGCCATTCTGGCCAGTTTTTGAACCATAACGGCTAGTTTTTCTTGCCTATAAATATGGGGTCTTTGAGTGATTTTTTCACTAGATTTTGAGAAGTGTTTTGGAGCTTGTTTTTCCCATCTTTCGCAGAAGTTTTTCAACAAGTTTTTGGGCTAAACTTCCATATCAAAAAGTGTTTATCAAGAGTGATTCTCTTGAGTTTTTCAAAAGCTTTTCTTTGAATTTTTCACATCCAAATCTATCCAAGTTTTTCTCACCCTAGCTTGAGCTTTTCATAGTCTTATCTATCTTATAGGAGCTTTGATAGTGAGAGTGTTTGTTGGTGATCAAAGAGAAGAGATCATCAAGTGTTCAACTTATATTGGAGAGTGTTGTAGAGGTGCGGCCTCGGAGAACTTGTGAGTTCTTGTTGTGTTGTTTCTTGCGGGAACAAGAGAGGGACTTGTGAGTCCAAGAGTTCTAGTGTGAACTTGTTGTAGGTATTGCAGCACCGGGTAATCTTGCGGGATCGATTCTAGTGGAAATCCTTCATAGTGTTGAAGGCGGGGACGTAGAGCAGGGGTGCTCGAACCTCGAAATAATTCTTCCGTGTTTGCGATTGCTCTCTCTCTCACTTGTGTTTATATATCTTGCATACTTATATTGTTTATCTCTTTATATTTTGTGCTTAATTGATATATGCTTGGGATTGTTTGCTCACACTTGTATTCAACCAAGAGAGCTATAGTGGCACCTCAACTCTTAATCTAGAGGAATCTTGAGGAGATGTCCAGAGCCCTTCACCGGGAATTCGGCTACACTCTTGTGTTATACTTTGGTGTGTTTTGCATAATAATTTTAGTTTGCTTAAATAGTTTTTAATTCCGTATTATTCATCATTAGATCAGCTAGTCACCTATTCACCCCCCTCTAGGTGACCTACAAGTGGTATCAGAGCTTGATGCTCTTGATTTGGGTCTAACAACCTTGAGTTAAATATCCTCATTTTAGCTAATCAAACATGACACCTCCCATGTTTGATAGTCTTAACATCTAAATTTAGAAGGTTAAGATGTCAATGTACCTCAAAGCCCTAGTATTCATGTATTTTGCCACTATTAAAGATTCATATTGTTTAAATGGCAAAACCTTGAGGCTAATGCAAAAGCCCTCCATGCTTTAAGATCTACCCTAAATGATGATTATTTATGTAGGTTGCTAATTTTGATTCGGCTTTTGTAGTATAGAACACTCTTATCTCCCTTGGTGAACAAAAGCAATACTATGCGGGGAGTGACTCGGATGATGGAAGCGAGGCTTCCAACATATGCTACATGGTCCAAGGGGATAACCCCCTTGAGGTAAATTTCGAATCCGAGCTTGATGAGGATGTTGACATGTCATATGATGAGCTTGCTTTATTTTGTCAACAACTTCTTGAAAATATGATTTGCTCAAAAAGAATAATAAGAAATTGAAAATAAATATGATTCCATTTTAAAAGAAAAAGATTCTTTTCAAAATATTTGAATGCATTTCAAAAGAAATGATTTTTGAAAAAGAGAATATTTGCTTAGCTTCAAAATTAAATGATATTTATGAAGGAAATAAATCTTTAAAAAATAAAATAATTTTTGTGGAAAAAGAAAAGAGATTGCTTTGGATGAAACAACACTTTGAAAAGAAAATTATTTCAAAAGAAAAAGAAAATATTTCTAAAAAGAAAGATCGTTGATTCTCATTCTTACCATGCTCTTCATGCTACTATTAATAAAAGAGATTCAAGTTTTGAAAAATAAAATAAATTATTTGAGCTCAACTTTGAGCAATTGTGCATTCAATCATTTTAAATTGGAACCTTTTTCAAAAGAACAAGCTCCACATGTTCATGCACATAACCCACGGCATACATATGCATACTTTGCGCATCAAGATTACACTCATTCTCATATGCATGCTAGAGTGTACAAATGTAAACATTGCGGCCGCAACGGCCGTCTTGCAAGATTTTATTTTGATAGATTAAATTCTACAAATTTTGTAAATAATAATGTTTTGGGTTTCTTATGATGCTAACCCCCGTGGACCCAAAAGAAAATGGGTACCAAAATCCCCACCTCTTATTTTTGATGTAGGTGTGGGCTCTCACATGACGTGAGAGATATGATGCCTTGATGGTGGATGCGTTTCAAGCTCCAAGATCATATTTATGGATGCATCACCTTCAAGGAAGTTTGGTGGGAGACCACCATCTTTTGGAGACTTAGAGAATAGTGCGTATGGTTTGGTAACTATCTCTAAACTCTCAATTTAATTTACATGCTTCTATATAAATATTTTAGTATGTTTTGATTTTTGTACTTCATGTGGTGAATACATGTTTAGAAGTAATCTTTCATTAAAACTTGTGTATATACTTGTATAATAGTGAGCTACATTTGATTTTTATATATTTATACCTCATTGCTCATTTGTACTCATTACATGTACATGTATAACCTAGTTTTGATGATTATTTCATTTATACTTGTTTTTCCTATCTTTGTACATGTTTTGCTTCATGTATATGTTATATTTGTCTAAATTACTAAATATACATGTATACCTTTGAGTCACTTGCCTTCATGTAAATTCTATTATAGACTCTTTTGTTTTTGAGACATGTATGTATATTTTCAAGTTTTGATAGATATACATATACCTTGAAGCTTGTTTAAGTTTAATGAAAATAAATGTTTATGATTTTCATGTTTTTGATAAAAGAATTTCATGTTTATTTTGAGCCATATTGATTATTTCATGATATGTATTCACATGACTCTTGTGCACTCACATTATTTTTGTTTACTCATATATTTGTTTTATGAGCACATTTTCGAGCTTTATAGATCTTGAGTAACAATTTTCGTGTACTTAGCAATGATTCATGTGATATTTGATTCGGTTTCATGTTTTGAAAGATCTTTAACTAGTTTTTTGAAACTACTTTAAACTAGTTATGCATTCTTCACTTGGTATGTTTTCGATTTATAACTATTTTCAAATCATATTTTTGAAAACTTCTACCCTATAAGGGCGGTTGGATGGGCGACCATCCTTGTATGCTCTAAATTGAAAATCTTTAAACATGTGCATGAATAAGGTGGTAGTTATGAGTTATACACATGTTCTTCATGGAATCTTATGTTTGTATACTCATATTTGTTTCTTATATATGTATGTTTTTAACTTCAATTAGTATCAATTTTTATTGGTATTTCATTTTCATACATATATATGATTTGATTGTGTTTTACAATATCTTTACATTTTAAAGCACAAATTATGTTTATGTTAGCTTGACTTAAATCTAAATATCAATTGGTATCTTAATAAGCTTATGCATTGTTCTCTTTGGGTATTTCAAATTTTTTTGTTTACCTATAAGTGGTAATTTACAAGATAATTCTAGTGGTATCAAAAACCTACAATTGGTATCTTAAAATTTTGTTTATTTACAAGTAGAACCAACTTTTATTTTGTCAACTACAATTGGATTTCATTTGTATCAAACTTCGTTTTGTTGACTTAAGGAAATTTTAAAATTTTGTTTTTAAGAAATTTCAAAGTTTTGCTTTAAGTTTAATCAAAATTTTGTTTCAAAATTTGTTGATATGTATTTCCTATATGTAAGGGGAGCTTAACATCTTCTCTATATATAGATTCATGTTGAGTGTATCTCACATTGAGGAGCTTGACATCTCTTCTTTATGTGGTACACGTGTGTAGGG
>JAVJIF010001949.1:0-121595 GCA_038442645.1 Agave tequilana
TTCGTATACTCTTGCTAGTCCGCTTCTGACGGACCTTTATATTATTTTTTCAGTATCTAGATCAGAAAGCCAGTATAAAGAGTTCTTCGTAGATCATTATTTTGGTTCCGCTGTTCTCCGGTGAGTTCAGTTTTCTTTCTTGTCTTGCCTTATTCAGATATAATGAATGATATTGTTTATGATTCAGTTTTTCATATATGTGATTTTATCCCTGCGCTTGGTTGTATATGCATATATGTGTGCTATCCTTCTTGTTATTGACAGCCTAAGGTACTCATGGAAGAGATTTCACTCTTCATGAGTATCTGCTGGCCATCGTTACGTACTCATATTCCATATTTTGGGAAGCAGGGCGTGACATGGTTTTGTTGGTATCAGAGCCAGGTTAGTTATATGTCATATATGCAATCAGGCCACATATATGATAATCATCCATGAAATTATCTGAGTAAACATTCATTGACTCCCTTCTTTAACTCCATACTTGTACAATCGTTCCCTGAGAACCCTTGAGCCGTCACCCTGATGTGACTCTCCCATCCATATAGTCATCGTACCTACTCTGCCCTGCTTGATCATGCCTGGTTAGACTATTCTTAGTATAGATTAAGGATAGATAAATTGAGGACTTGACCTGATTATTTGGACGAAGAAGAATAATTGAGAAGATCTTTGTCGAATTATCTGGCAGTTAATTTTATGAGAAATTTTTGATCTGAAACTTTTAAGATACATGCCTACAAGGGAATCATAGTGAGATGATGGACTTAAAATAATAATCATGCCCGGATAAAATAATGATCAGATCACATCCATACATATTGGATTTAGGGCATGGATCTTGGAGTGATAATTAGATTAATAAATGGAATCATTGCCTTTGGCAAAATATGACTATACCTTGGATCAGATTGCTTGGTTAGTTTCTGAGGATTAGAATCTTGAAGTTTTCAGACCTAAGTAATATTTAAGAATATCTATCATAGTTTAAGGTTGTTGAGTTAATCCTATGACTTTTAAGAACATTATAATTGGAATACCTTGATAATTTGAGAATCCTATGATCTTTTAATTGAGGAATCATAGATGAAAGAAGGAGATAGATATATCTGGATCTTTATGGAGATCAATGAATTTTAAACTCAACTTCTAGGATCTGAAGCAGGAATATAAAAGCAAGAATATAAAACCAATCTGAAAGATATATTGAGGGTTGAGACAATAACTAATTACTGATTATTGATATCTGATCTTGGAATTTCCATCAGTGACTGCTATCTTGACTAATGATCTTCCAGTAGTGACCGTCTGATCTGATAATTGGATTATTGTGATACTGTGAATATAAACATGTACTGTACTCGAGGATTTGAGATTATATGAGATCTTAATGGTTTTAAGATAAAAAACAATCATGGGTGATTATTGTTTGGGCAATATGTAAATTCTTAAAGATAATCTAAATTTGGAGTGATGTTACAAGAGAGGTAACGTAATTGAGATATCTGAAATTCTTGTTCAATGTGATCAGAATAGTTCAAAAGAATTAAAAGAATAAATCAGTGGAGTATGGTTACTGATAGACCTTAAGTATTTGACCTATATATGGTAGGAGTAATCTTATCAGATGAACATGATTATAGTGGATCGAAGGAGTAAAAGTAATATTAAGGATGACCGATTATGAGCTCTGGAAAGTCAATTTGATCTCCAGACTTATGGTGATGAATATGTCGGATCATGACCCATGGTTGACTTGGTATGGGGTATATCATATTTACACGATTGTGGATCTGGGTCAATCCTAACTTATGCAGATATAGCTTCGATTCATATGTCGATGTCTGGCCGAATTTCGAGAACGAAATTCTTTTATAAGGTGGGTAGGATTGTAACCCTCGGTTCCTAATATATGTATATCAATACTCGTATCTGATGATGATTTAATCATCCTGATAGTCGGATTGAGGTCATTTCAACTCAAAATATCATTTTCCATTATTTTGAATTTTTTGAATTTTTGGAATATTTTTGGGAATTATTGGAGAAGAATCTCAATTTGGGGTCGATTGGTGTCATGGACTGACTCCGAGATTTTAATTAATAATAGGAGATGAATTTTGGAGATCTGACTTCACAACAATATTCAGGATGACATCTTCTATTTTGAGAATTTTTGAGGATTTTCCTGAATTAATAGAGTTCAATCCAATAAAATAATGTTTAAATATTTATTCAAAAAGGGAAAAAAATGAAATAAAAATAAAATAAAATAAAATAAAATAAAAATTAGAAAACCCGCATGCGTAGCAGGTTTTGAACCCAACCCAATGCAATATAGGTTTGATGCACTAACCACCTGGCCACTTTAGGTTTTACTATTGGAAGGATAGCCATCCTATTTGAACCTTTTTCCTATCTTTTTATTCTTCCGAACAATACAACAAAAACCAAACTTCGTTGATTGTTTCTTATCAGATTCGAACCCAAGACTACAGTCCCTATATCCTAACGCCTAGATCGCTTTGCCACATTGGCTTGTGGCTTAAAAGCCCACGTCTATAATTTAAACCTCCCTTCTGCTCCCCCTATTCTCCAACTCCCCCACTCTCTCTAACTTCTCCTACACTTTCTCCTCCTCATTCCCACTCACCTAAACTGAACCCACTACTCCTCTCACGTAGCCTAACTCTCAGGGGGGCTTAGGGGTGTGTATGGTGCCTATAAAAGGGACATCTCACTATCTCAAGTCACTTGCAAAACCTAAACTTTTCTTTCTTTCTTCCACTACAATATCTCTTCCTCTTTCAAACTTGGCGAGATTCTGAAGTGCTGGATGAGGGGAGGAAGATTCAGACTGAAGGGAAGCGTTTCAGGTATTTATTTTGCATTTTTATAGAATTTAGTTCGTTGTGACATTTCACCGAACACGTAGTATGCGTTACAGGTTAGCGTTAATTTCACCATGTAAAACACATGATAAAATTACAATAAAATTTTGTAGAACACCTAGGATATGCCTTCTAATTATCATGATTTTTAATATATTTTTAGAAATTTATTTTCAATCAAAAATAAATAAATAAAAGTCTAGACTGTGCTGTGCACAACATAGTGCGAACCAGGCCAGTTCTGGCCTGAGCCAGACCAGACCCCAATCTGGTCAGGCCAGACCAGGCCCCGCCTAGCCAAGTCGGGCCAGACCAGACCCGACCTGGGTCTGGGCGAGCCAGGCCAGGCCCAGCTTGGCCTGGTCGGGCTCAGCCAAACCCGACTGGGTTTGTGCCCAGCACAGACCCAGTCCGGGTCTGTGGATACAGACCCGGGTTCGGGTCTGTTTTTACAGACCCGAACCCGACCCAATATAAAAAAAAAAACAGAGAGAAAAAGAAAGAAAGGAAAAAGAAAATAGAAAAGAAAATTAAAAGAAATAAATAAAATAAAATAAAGAAAAAAAATTATTGTAGCATTTACTGTAGCAAACCAAACCCAGACCCGTTACTGTAGCAACTGACCCGTTACTGTAGCAACAGACCCGTTAAGCTTTTTATTTATTTTTATTGATTTTTAGGTTTATTTTAATTAGAAAATTCACAGAAAATTTCAGAAATTCACAGAAAATCACAAACTAAATTTGGGAGTCTGTAAAATTATTTTTTTGAGTATAATATTACTTAGAATAGCATGAAATTAAATATCTTTTTGTAATTACTATTCAATGATAATTTATTTAAAAATGACAAATAAATTTCTAAATAGCAAAAAATATAAAATTCATAATTCAGTAATATGTAAACATTATACATCATTATTATTTTATGCATGCATTTTATCATGAAAGTATATTTTTAAATAGTTGCTATAAATTTAGAAATTGAATTATTTGAAAATATTAACCAACCAAAATTATAATAAATAGTAAAAATTACTTTCTTATTTTAACTTACCATTGAATAAGAACATGTCAAGTCTCTAATTAATTCACGCATATTTAGGTCGCGAATTTTACCCAGAGCCGGTTGCAGATACGGGAATACAGATTCCAACGACATCAGACAAGTGTACACGATTCTCTCCTTATTGACTCTCGTGTCGATTTTAACTCTGTCTCTTAACTGTAATTTCTAGATATCATATTCATGATTGTCTATATCATTATGTGATACGTTTACATCATTAGCATGTTCTTGAATCCAATTATATTATTAATCTTTGTATTCTTGATATTATCACCCATTCCGTCTCGTGATCATTACCTTATGTATCATGTTTGCATCTCATTCCTGTACATGCATACATCCAACTAAAATTGATATTATTTCTTGTATGTGATAGAATTTGACATGAGTATCTATAATGATTGATGGATAAAGACTTTATTTCGACTGACATTGTGATCCTGATACTACAAGGAATTAATCGAGGAAATTGACCATTATATTCTGAGTAATTATTCGAGGATATCTTATTGGATTATGGACACATGATCAAGAACGTTTACTTTGACATTTGGATTACATGACACTGACATCACCTGCACTATTTTTCATGTATCTGGTATCACTTGCACAACTATATATCTGTCACTTGATATTGCCACTGTTATACTGTTCCGTGATCTTGATACACATTATATCCACTATCTGTCACTGATATTTTTGGTACCAATTTCTGATCCTGTAACCCTGAGTAACACACTATTTCCATTTGCATTTAATTAATAAAATAATCAAGCCGGGGTTATTGGGGGAGACTGTAGCAGGGGAAATCCAGGGAGGTGTGCTTGGAAGGGCGACCCCTTGTGGGTTTGGATGCCACACGTGATCTTGTTATTTATGCGCGCTCCTGTTATGACATGTTACATGATACCTGAGTCAGTGAACTATTTTTCCCTGCTATCAGGATCCACAAACGCATCACTTGTATGATATGCAGTTGTCCTGTGGGATGGGGCACAGGATGGTTGCATTAGTTAGAGTAATAAAATATATTAGATATATGCACTTGCATCATATCCTTCATTGTCTTCAGTGATCTAGTACCTGACATGTATTTTCAAGATACTGACACTTGAGACTCATGTGACATGTATTATCTTGACTACATGACATTCTTGGACATACCATGTTATTTTATCTTGTGATCTCGAGTTCTTGTGGTCTTGTGATTATGTTACACGACAGTTACTTATCCAGGACATTTCATGTTCATTATATACATGTCACACTATGCATGCGCAGTCTCCTTGTACATGATCTATCATCTCGATTATTCCTGTTATTGATATTATTTTCAATTCTCGATATTGCCTATGTCCTACTTATTGTTACTACATTTTCATATGCTCTTTATTTGTTCTTTCCTTCGTGTACTCTTGCTAGTCCGCTTCTGACGGACCTTTATATTATTTTTTCAGTATCTAGATCAGAAAGCTAGTATAAAGAGTTATTCGTAGATCATATTATGGTTCCGCTGTTCTCCGGTGAGTTCAGTTTTCTTTCTTGACTTGACTTATTAAGATATAGTAGATGATATTGTTTATGATTCAGTTTTTCATATATGTGATTTTATCCCTGCGCTTGGTTGTATATGCATATATGTGTGCTATCCTGCTTGTTATTGACAGCCTAAAGTACTCATGGAAGAGATTTCACTCTTCATAAGTATCTGTTGGTCATCGTTACGTACTCGTATTCCATATTTTGAGAAGCGGGGTATGACAAATACACTCACAAGGGTATTACAAGGATGTAGCTCCTCTCTTTACGATCACAACGGTTCGAGAATCGTCCAGATCGGACTTCAGATGCTCTAGAAATCGCCCGAATACTAAAATCACTAAAAAAAGGTTAATAATGCAATTTATAAATTTAAAATGTAATAAATATTATTTAATAGGGGTGTTTATGGAAAATTTACCTTTATTATGAATCAAGTTTGGTTTGTTAACGGGTCAGTTTCAGATCCGAAACCCAAACCCAATAGCTTAAGTGAATGGGCTAATGGGTTTATGAGTTAATGGGTGTAGTTTATGGGGTTTGGATTTAAACCCAATAGAGAAAGAACATGAGAGAGAGGAGAAGATGGGCAGCGGCCAGGCTGGCGGTGATGCCCCGGCTAGCCGGCGATACGAGAAGGAAAAAATAGAGAGAGGTGGTGTGCAAGAGAGAGTGGAAGAAGGTAGAGAGATTGAGATGGTGAAGAGAGAAAATAAGGGAGAGGTTGGTGGCTAGCTAGGTGGCGAGGTGGCACGACGGCCGGCGGTGGGCTTGCTAATTGGCCAAAGAAGAGGAGAAGGACGTGAGGTAGAAGAAGAAAAGAGTAAGGAGAAAAAGATGGGGTGGCTGATGTGGTGGGTGATGACGGAGATTGGATGATGGGAGATAGTGATGAAGGTTGTGATGGTGGTAAATTGGGTAGTAGGTGGTGGTGATTGGTCAGAGTTGGAGACATCATGGGGAGCTCCAGCCAGTGTAGAAGCATGCCAGATTCAGGGAGAGGGGAAGAGAGTTTGGGGAGAGGAGAAGTGGAGAGAATTTCAATTAGAGAGAGATTAGAAAGAGAGAGATTTGATTAAGGAAAAGAGAGAAGGTTGATGGCTTACTGGAGAAGAAAAAGAGAGAGAGACAGAGAGAGAGTCAGTGCAGGTCAGCTGAGAAAGTCGGTGGGGAAGTATGAAGAAGATAGGAATGAAAAAGGAAGAAGAAATAAAATAAATTTTATAATATTATTTAATTAGGTCAAAATTTAACTAGTTAAAAACGGTTTTCTTAAATTTTGTAAAATAGCAAATATTAACTAGATGAACAATTGAAATCAGATTCAAGAAATTCAGTCTAATTTGCAAATGAAAAATTCTGAAATGCACCACTGATACCAGTCAACACTAGTTTGGCCAGATTTTGGACTGATTAAGAAAAAATCTTCAAAAATGCGTTAAAATAGAAAATATGATTCTAAAACAATATAGAAGTAAATTCCAGAAATTCAACTCCGATTGTACATTAAAAATAACGGACTCAATTATCAGTATAGGTCGACACCGAATTCGAAGGTTTTCCAAAATTATCCAGAAATTTTTTCACAAAATTCTGAAAAATCTAAAATATTGAAAAATGATATCTGGAGCTAAAATCAGATCAATCTGACAATCAGGAAGGTCAAATCAAATGTGTAAGCCAAATCGAGGACTGATATTGGACACGTACGTCTAGAGTCAGGGATTACATTCAAAACTAAGTTAATATCATACTTTAGCATACATTCTTGTCAAGTTAATATCATATCTCTGACAATTCAATTTGCACAAATTGTAAATCCAAACTCGTCACGTTAATATTATACTTCTGACGGTAAAATTTTTATAAATTCCCAGTGGATCAAACTCCACTTGTTATTCTCATCAATAGAATATCAAGTCCACAAAATTCATTCAAATTACGGATTCAACCCCTGCCAATTTAACATCACACCCTTGACAGTAACCCTCTCAAATTCCCTAGTAGAATTACCTAACTTTGAATTGCTACGTTAATCATCACCTCTAGCACTCATCTCAACATTACACCTATGACAGTGAACCTTCCCGATTTCTCAAGCGAAAAACGGGTCCTATGGTTAATACTACACCTCTTCAAATGCAAAGTTAATGTCACACCTCTTGCATATATCACTGTTAAGTTAACATTACACCTCTAACAGTAGTCATTTTAAGTTTCCAAGTGAGAAAAGAATCTTTGGTTAATATTACACCTCTCAGTGCTAAGTTAATATCATACTTCTAGAATACAAATTAAATTCCTGTCTTGTTAATATCACACCTCTGATAAGCAAATTTTCTTGATTTCAAACTCTTCCAATGGAGATATCTAACAATTGCTAAGTTAATCGTTACCTCTAGCAATCACTCTCTTATTCAATATTCACATCAGAATGGTAAAAGTAATACAAACACTCTCTTATTCAATAAGATGGAGTGTTATAAAAGAAGAGGAGGCCGCATTTCGGATGACATCCGCGTCCAGAATGATCCAATGCAACCTTTGTGTTTCAATCAAATGAGGCTTCCATCCAGAAGCGTCCAATGCGACCTCCACGTTTCACGAGAGCTGCGTTCCAATCAAGTTCAACGCGAGGTTCACATTTAGAAGCATCCAACATGATCCCCGCATTTCAAGATCAGAAAAGAGTCGTGTCTTCAACAGATGAGATTCGCGTCTTCAAGAAGACAAGGAGCAATACTCGCGTCTTCATCAACAAAAGTCGTGTCTTCTCTTTTCAATACCATATTATGTCCCTGCTTCTGCAATCAGTTCAACAGTACAGTAGTAAAGGCAAACAACAACTCTACCGATTCAACAGTACACCGACAAACAAATCAAAGCTCAGATGAGTTCAAAACTGTGTATCTAAATACTCACAAAGATCTACCCATAGGCTTTAAGCAGTTCAATAGTACACTCATAAAAATCAAATCCAGATAAGATCAAGCTCAAGATATCTCAAAAGATTGTCAGTCCAATCATGGGGTCAAAATCAACATGAAGTCCAAAATATTTCGAAATTCATCCCAGTCAACCGCGGAGTTTCGAAAACTTTGGAAGATGTTCTGTAGATTGTCTAAATATTATTGTAGATAAGTCCTCAAACACAGACCTCACTTAAACGCAAAGGTCATGTTTCACTCAAACACGAACTTCGTGTCTAATGGTAAACGCGGACCTGAGTCTATCTAGCATTCCCCTTAAAACGCGAAGATCAACCAAGCCTGCGTTTCAGTTCAAACGCGGATCTCAACCAGAGTCGCTTCCAACTCAAATGTGGAGCTCAAACAAAGTTGCATTCTAACTCAAACGCAGACCTCAGCCAACTCCGCATCTCAACTCAAACGTGAGCCTGCGAGCTCCACGTTTCAACAATAGAACAGAACTCATGAGAGTCGCGTTTTTATTGTAACTGCCCCATTACTAGTTCAATTAACACCAACATCATGTGAGGAGTTAATCCCTATTACGGAGGGATTCTAGGGGACAATTTTATAAAATACACCTAGGGGTGAATAGGTGTACTAGCTTATCTAATGGCAAAAAATGATGCGGAATTAAAAACTATTTATGCAATCTAAAGCTATTAAGGTAACACACAAAGTATAACATAAGAGTGTAACAGAATTCCCGGTGAAGAGCTCTGAACTATCTCCTCTAGGTTCCTCTAGATTAAGAGTTGAGGTTCCACTATGGCCCTCTTGGTTGAATATAAGTGTGGGCAAACAATCCCAAGCATATATCAATTGAGCACAAGATATATCAAGCATATAAAGAGATAAACAATATAATCATGCAAGATATATAAACACATGTGTGAGAGAGAGATAAGCAATCGCAAACACGGGAGAATTGTTTCGAGGTTCGAGAACCCTTGCTCTATGTCCCCACCTTCAATATTATGAAGGATTTCCACTAGAATCGATCTCGCAAAATCACTCGGTACCGCAACACCTACAACGAGTTCACACTAGAACTCTTGGACCTGCAAGTCCCTCACTTGTTCCCGCAAGAACAATATACACAAGCACACTAGCTTGCCGAAGCCGCACCCCTATACCGAGCTTCCACAAGAACTCGTCACAACACGAACCTTCAAGTTTGCCTCCTCAAATATAGAGATGAACACTTGGTGATCTCTACACTTTGATCACCTAAAAATACTCTCACAACAAGATCCCTAGAGGATTGATATAGTAATGGAAATCTTAAGTTTGTGTGAGAAAATAAGATAGAGTTGTGGTGGAAAACTCAAGAAATCTCTTCTGAAAAACCCTCTTGAAAACACTCCTTTTGATATGGAAGTTTTAGCCCAGAAACAAGTGGAGAAAAACTCTAAGAAAGGTAGGATAAACTGGCTCTAAAACCCTCTTCAAATCTTGTGTAAAACTGGCCAAGGGAATCCCATTTTATAGGAGATCAAAAATTAGCCATTTGGTCAAATCTGCAGTCAGAATGACCTGTCGGTCGACGGGCCAATGGTCGGATTTTTGAGCGTTGGGGCTGTCGGTCGACCGCACCATGGTCATGACCTGTCGGTCGACCGCCTGGTCGACTGAGGCAAGATCCAAAGAGCAAAACTCTATGGATGGTCGACCGCCCGGTCGACCGGGGCCAAATCGGTCGACCGGCCCTCAAGCCAAAGGCCTGTGCACGTTTCTATACACATCGGTCGATCGTCCGGTCGACCGACTTCTGTATCGGTCGACCGCCAGAAGGCCAGGTCAGAAATTTTAGGGATAAAATCTTGGTCTATTAAACTCCTATAAAATCCCTTAAAATCTACAAAAATAAGTTCATTGAAATACTTTGAAGTACAAATATGTGTGATAAAAAATCAACACATATTACAAACTTTTTGAACCCATTTTGTGATATAGAAATTTTGCCTTAAATAAAAATCTGTATTTTTCAAAAATAATCTTCAATTTGAAAAACGATTTTTTCAAAACTTGTTCAAATACAAAAATAAGATATTTTAAAACACTTTTGAAGTTTAGCGTGTATGAATATGATTCAATACACGTATAATATGAAATATCTATGTTTTTGACAATAAACTCTAAAATAAGTTTTAATAAATACAAAACTCAAACACATGATATAGAAACATCAAATAAGTTTTTCTAAATATTTGAATCCACAATGTGCATGGATGAAATCCAAAACACATATAAACTTGTTTTGATGAAATCTAATCATGAAACATAAGGATGCATACTTTGAAGCTCAAAAATCAAAACGGTATTTTCTAAAACTAAAACTTTTTATGTAAACACATATAAATTTTGTATGTGTGTGTGTGTATGAGCTTGAGCAATCCACAGCTATTCTATTATTTACATTTTATCTAAAACAAAATATTAAAACTCATAAAACTAGGCTCAATTCTTGTAAACCTTCACTTGAAAATCTACTTTTCCTTCTTGACTTGGTCCAAACCTGATCCAATGAGCTAGACTCCTCTTGAGTACTTGATGCGATCTTTAAAGTGCGAGCTCTTGAATCAACACGTGCTACCTTCAAAACTTGACTTCGAATCTTTTGTAGAAGCTAAACACCGACTAACATTTGATCAAATATCTGAAACTAAATAAGCACAAGATCATTAGTACTATATTTTCATGAGTTAATCATCATCAAAACTAAAGTGATGGGCCTTGGGCCAAATTTTATCCCTAAATACCCTTATAAATAGCCATGAAAGCTATTGAACATGGGGGCCTTCTTTTTTTGGGAGAAGGAGAAAAATAGCCACAAAATTCAGACTTTGGGCGTTCAAACGGGGGGAGAGAGAGAGAGAGAAAGAAAGAAATTCTTCTTTGAAAAGAGAACTCCAACACTTGTCGTGTCCTAGTGGAGTTGTCTTACATCCTTAAGACGATCTAAGAAAAGTTTGTCGCTCAGCAGGTCAGTGGAGAATAAGATTCACTCTCCATCACCACACAAAGAACCAGCCTTAAACAGAAAAGAGATTCAAATATCCTCTCCTCTTTGTAATTGTAATCGAATTGTATTCGTTGTAATTTTCTTTGCAATCAATAAGAATTTACTTCGCATTTTTTCGACCAAACAGTGGACCTTAACTTCACACTTGATATTGCTCTTAAACCAATAACAAACCTCGACACAAGAACTTTTTACTCTTTATCAACCTCACATCGTAACATCAATGCCTCAAATTAAGACATGTACTCAATGATAGTGGAGGTGTTTTGCCTAAGATTAAGAAATTGATCTAACAAATCATCCATAAAGTAGGCTGAAACATATTTTTTCTTTAGTATATTCTCATGTGATCTCATGATAGAATTGGTGGACGACGCCTAAGGTCAACATCACGCCCAATTGTTTTCTAAAAATATTTTGTATTACCTACTAACTTAATCTTAACCATACTAATACGCTGAGTATTAGATATGTTGTACGACTCAAAATACTCATCCTTCTTATCCAACTAATTTAGAAAGGCAGTGGACTCTAACCTACCATCAAACTCGGGAGCATCCAACTTAACTTTCTTAACTGAATCATCCATGTGATTGTTTCTGGGTACGTCATGGTGAGGCTGAAAGTTCGGTTGTCTATCTTGAGGTGTTATAGGGCTTGTGTACTATGTTGGACGAGGTCAGGAAACATGACCAGTGGCATCATAAGTATTAGTATAGGCATCAATTACTGAGTGAGAAGTGACAGATGTGACGAAATGTACTGGGACCAGGCGAGATGAGTAACAATCTAGAAGTGGTGGCCAGAATGACGTTATAAAAGGTGGATTGATTATTATTGAGATAGTAGGTGCAAAATTGAATTTATCTTTTTCTGAGTTGTGATACTTTTGTACAAAGTTCTAAGTGAGATTGTTCAATTTTGTGGTAAGGGGTTCAAGGGCGGCAGTAATTTAGTCAAATTTAGTGTTTGTTTTCACTTGATGTTCCTCATGTTTACTTTGAAAGTGCTCTAAGGCAGAAAAAAATCTTCAGGTTGTTTACCAGTCATTGTGAAAAAAAATATAAATAATGCTGAAATATGTTCAAATTAACTAAACTAGGATGCACACAGTAAGAGTAAAAATTAAATGAATAATATTATGTAAAGTTGCAATAAAACTATGAGGTCAAAAGAAAAGAAATTATGATAGCTAAGATTATTTTTTTTGGATTTATGGTTTTTTTCTATGAAATATGCAAGAAACAAACAGCAAACAAAACTAAAATCCTTTGTTACTTTAATTAAGAGCCTAGTAAAAAATTCTAAAAGCACAGTAATCAATTTAGAAAAAAATTATTATAAAATTTTAAGCAACAATGAGTCTCAGAAGACAACTCGGCGACAACAACTGGTCAAGGGAGGACTAAATAGTAGCGGAGAGAGTTGGCTTCGATGGAAAAAAAGTGGCAATGGGTCTAGGCTCCTCTTTGAATAGCATGTGTTGGTGGAGTTCTCCGTTTGCCGACATCGAAGATAGCAGGTTTCTGGTGGTTACTCATGACAATAATGGACGGAGGTGAAGGGCAGTGGCCGTGAAGTGAATGGCAGTGGAGGGCAGCAACTGTGAAGTGCAGCAGCTGTTCTTTTTTTTTTGGGATTTAGGTGATGGAATGTTTTTGTAATCAAGGAGGCCAAACAAACGAGGCTCTGATACTAATTGACGTAGAACTAGAGAGAAAGAAAAGAGAGAAGATAAGAAGAGTAAAAGATGAGAGATATAGAGAAGAATTTAGAGAGAGAAAAACACTAATTAGAGAGAGAAAGTCTGATAATGTATGTTTTTATATAACAAGTCTCATTCACAATAAAAATAAAGAGACCTATTCATAGATATGCATTTAACACAAACTAGAAAACTAAACAAAACTTTAATTACGCAAAATAACACCTAATAAAATAATAAATAAATAAAATAATAATTAATTTCTAATTATAATCTCCACAGGAGGTGAAATAATTAGCTTAGTGCTCACAAAATAAATTGCGTCAGAGTAACAAGAGTCGATATTGGGCTTATCTACAACTAGTAGTAGCGTGTCGAACGGCTGCGGCTCAAGATGAGCCCCGAGATATGGTGGTTAGGGAAATCAAGCTGGTTCTAACAAAATAACAGAAGCGACTTCAACCTCTACATCACGAGATCTGAGCTTATCTGCAACTATGCCTCCCCTCATTATAAACAGGAATAAACACAACTCAATAAGACTTATCCAACCTCAAATCCAACGACAAAAATCAATTAGCTTCTTTGTTTTGGTACCAATTGCACCCCGCGATGTAGGAGTAGCAATTCAACTGAATACTTCGGCACTCGGTAGGGGCCTCATTCCTCTGCCCCACTCTGTACGAGACCCCCCCCCCCCCCCCCCCCCCCACCCCCCCCCCCCCCCCCCCCCCCCCCCCCCCCCCCCCCCCCCCCCCCCCCCCCCCCCCCCCACCACCAACCATCTTGTTTCTATAGAAATAGTCGTAGTGTTCTAATTGAGTCCGATTTGTTGTGTATTGCATACGCGGTCCTTTGGACTTGTATGATGTCGAAGCCACAGATTAGCTTGAATCGTGTCAGATCTTAGGTATCTCATTTTGTATTATCATTGCTTTACCTCCAATGGAAATTGGTGGATGATCGACATAATGCGAAATACCCTTGTGTTTGTTACTCGATTTATTATTTATCTCTGTCACGCTAATCATATATCTTTGATGGTTGTTCTTTAATTATACTTTATTATGTTCACGGCCCGGATCGGGCCTGGTCCCCCCTAATGGGGACTCGGGCTCGGCCCGGAGACCAGCCGGCGTTTATTAAAAACCCTTTAAAAATTTAACTAAAATTCAAAAAAAATTGAAAAAATTCTAAAAATTTCTTTAAAAATCACACAATTTTTGACAAAATTGATACAACTTGTAAAATGAAAATGTAAAAGTTTTTAATCCAATAGATTGGATAAATTGATACAAATACAAATGAATAATATAAATAAAAAAGATAAAATTACAAATGTAGTATGTAAATTGAAACTTAAAAATAAATTGATACAATGCAAATACAAAAGATCTTCATTTGTTCACTCATTCTCTGGAGAGTCTTCAATGATTTCATCTCCTACATTATTCTGACTTCTCGTCTCAGCATTTGAGCCAATCCTTACCGCAAATGCTCATCCAATGGCTTGTAACGCCAGGCGGTTCCTCATATCGGTTAGCACTCATCCAGCTGAACTAAAGGTAGATTCTGAAGCTGCAGTAGAGACAGGAGGGGTTAGTAAATCTCGCGTCATGATGGAAAGTATAGGATATGTTGATTCATGTGACCAGGCCAAAATATCAAAATGTTCAATCTTGAGTCTGCATCAATCTCAGGAGCTACAGCACGAGTAGAATAATAATAAAACTCATTCAATAAGTCTGAGCTTCTTGATCGTTTGGATGCAGATAATAAACTAGATAATAAAGAACATTTAGGTTTAGATGAAGATGCAGGTTAGATGATTGTTTATTTTCAAATTGAGAATCATAAAAATCATATGTATTATTTATAGAATGGTCAATATTGTTCTGTATCAACGAATAATCAGGATAATTCATTTTTTCATAAAAAGTTTCAAGTAAATATTTACATTCTTCAAATTTAATTCGAGGAACCATAATAGTAGCAAAATAATATATAGTAGAAAATCTTTAAAATACTTATTGAATTTTTCTTCTATAGAATGAACAAAATCTTGAAGAAATCATCTCGATATGTAAAAAATAGTTTAGTAATTTCAGTTAACTCATAAAATACGAAATCAGTTGTGGGATAATAAACCCCAAAAAATAATCTAGTTACTCTTTCAAATTTACTCAGAAATTCACAAATTATTTCAATAATTTTCTATTCATCACCAAAAATAGATATATTTGGCAATTCTGTGGAAGTAAACATATCTATTATAATTTGATAAGGAATAACTTTCATCAACATATTATATATTGAGTTCTAGTGAATCCTCATGTCCTGAGGTAAACCTCTAATTTGTAGGCCGACGCTTGAACAAATTTATTTAAAGCTTTGCCTCATTAGACCACTACTTCTAATAAATAAAATAGTATTTTTAACTTTTGAATATAAACATCTATACTTTTTAAACCATCTTGTACACACAAGTTAATAATGTGACATACACAACGAACATGAAAAAGTTTTTCATTCAAAACCAATCTAAAATGAGGTTTTAAATGCTCAATTGCAGTAATATTATTGCTAACATTATCAACTGAAATAGAAAAAATTTTAGATTCAAGTCTAAATTCTCTAACAACTTTCAAAATAGTTTTACTGAGATCAGAACCATGATGAGAAAAAGGAAATTTTTTAAAACCAATAATTCTTTTATTTAAAAGTCAATCAGAATCAATAAAATGTACAGTAACAACTAGGTAATGAAAGCCGTTAAGAGCTTTCCAACAATCAGAAGTAAATGCAACTCTTTGTGGCATAGAAGAAAAATTGTAATTAAAATTTGTTTCCTTCTTCAACAATTCAGAATATTTTTGTTTTAATAGTATCTTTACAGAATAGATCATATTCATGATTATAAGTAGCTCTAATAAAATTTTTAAATACTTCATTTTCAACAAAACTAAAAAGTTGTTCAGCCTGAATTAAATATTTAGCTAGATTAGTTTAACCTCTTTGATGATTATAACTAAAAGTGTTTAGTGTGCCGCCAAAAATAGAACTTTGTGTTTGTCCTGGTTGATTCTGGGGATGTTTTGTCATAATGTGCCTAATTAGTGCACCGGTTCCACTATTTTTAGGAAAAGCAAAATAAACATTAGGACAAAAATTACATACAACCTTCCTAACTCAATTAATAGTTTCTTTTTAAAAAAAATTTCAAATCTCAGATTTTTCCTCTGCCATGAAAGTTGCTACTTCGGCAGTGAAAGTAGAACGTGGATTAGTAGAAGGTGGTTCAGAAGAAGTAATAAAATCTGCAGATGGTGTTTCTGGTTGTGTAAATGAAAGTATTGGTGTGTCGGGTAAAGGCATATGCAAATCATACCATTCTTGACTGGTCAAATTTAAATTACGATTATACCTAAAAGAAGAGGGATTGATAGAGCTTGCTGATAAAGAGTTTGTGTCCATTTTTAAACTAAAATTGGCAATAATATAAATACCAGAATGTGAAGGAGCTCGAGAGAGCTTGAGCACTTGTTGATGGAGCTGGAGCACTGAAGGAGCTTGAGAGAACTTGAGAGCTTGAGGGAGCTTGATTACTTGAGAACTTGAGAGCTTGATCACTTGAGAATTTAAGAGATTTTTTAGAGATTTTTAGAGAGTTTTTTTGGGTGATGAAATGAAGTGAGGAAGAGTGGGTATTCATAAAGGGGAAGGGGTGGTTAAATTGTAATTTTTTTGCAAAAAAAATAATTCTGGCCAACATTCCCGTTGGGGGATATTAAAAAAAAAAAAAGAAAAATTACACAAACCACCCCCCCCCCCCCCAACCCCCCAACCCCAAACGGCTATATTATGGGCCAATATCCCGTTGGGGGGTTTGTAAAAAAAAAAATTACATTACCCCCCAACATTTGGCCCAACGGCTAGATTTATAGCCGTTTGGCCCGGGCCACAGTTAGGCCCGGGCCCAAGTGAGGCCCGGATCGGCTGGGTCGCGGGCCAGGGTTTCCAAACCCGAGCACGCCCGGGTTTGGGGCTGGCCCGTCCCGGGTCGGGATGAGCCTTGGCAAACCCGGGCCGGGTCCATGTGGGTCCCCCGTTCGAACCCCTATTCACAAACCTGGATGTCACTCGACGAACAACCTTGAAGTGAAAACACCTAGGATGCGATGTTTAGAATCTAAGAAATCAAGTTATGTAAGAGTGTATTAAATTAATAAATTTTAAATTGATCTCCAAGACTCATGTGAAAAATTAAGTTTCTGAATGATAGTCTTGCTTCAATTCCCAAAAATATGTTTCAATTTGTATTTACGAAAGATCAGTCTAAGACAATTACGAAAGATATGTTCATCACATGGCACACTACGATCAGTCAGAATTCCTGATTGTAGGAAAATCCTACAATCAGGACTGTGAAGTGTTCAAAGCCAGATATGTGTCGAAGGAGATTTAGATCTATGTTGACAAACATTGTTACAATTGTGTTTAGCTCATTGGGTAAGTTAAGAAAATCAGCCTAAAATTCCATATGTAGTTGCTGCGCGTGTTTCATTCAATATTTTTAATACAAAACTAAGACATATGCTAAAAAATTATAATATAATTCTCTGATAAAGTCTTAACTCATTTCATTAGATAAGTACGCCGCCTCATATTCTACGGGGTCAGGTTGGTAAGTTAATTTTTTCAGAATCCGGTATTTTATTCTCTGCCAATGTCTTTTCAGATTCTTAGAAATTACTGGCTTTCCAGCTCGGGGTTCTTATTACGGGCGCTCCTTTAGGTTCCTGCTAGATAAAGTTGATCAAAAATTTAATGGTTGGAAACAAAATTCTCACCTCATGCTGGTTAGTGGGTCCTCGTTAAAGCTTATCTGTAACATTCCACTCCCGCAGGTATGGAGACATTATTGCGATGTATATACGTCGGACGAAAATATCCTGGCATACGCTGAGCATCAGTACAGGCAGGAATCAGAGTACGGAAGTACGCGGTGCATTATACATTCCAACTAAAGAGTACAACTATAAAATTATCACAGGATGTGACATAATATTAAAAGCATATTACATCAACGATAGGCGCAAAAGTGAGAATTATAAGGAGATGCTCAAGAGATAGAAATAGGAAACTCAAGAGCCGAACATGAAGGCCTGGAAGAAAAAGACCCCAGACGGTCTATGATTAGTTACAATTCAGCATTATCACATCGTATTTTCCTACCGAGTTATGAATAAAACTTCGCTTTTGAATCGTGTTTTGATCTATTTTGCAGATAATCAAGAGTTCAAGGGCAAAGTCAAATAAAAGCCTAATTAAACACAATTTCAGGTAATTAAATCACAATCCTTGGAGACTGAGATAGCGAGCTTTTAGAACATATATCGGATCCAGAATTAAAGATGAATCTGAAAAAAATGGATTCAAATTACGCAAAACGAGAGACATCTAGAAGATCCTCGCAGCTGGACAAAGCCACGGAGCGAAACCAGGGACCTGGGTCCCTGGTATTGTCGCGGTGCCGCGGCAATTGTAGCGGATTTGCAGCATTATGGTGGGTCCACACGTCAAGTTTCGACGCTGGCCTCATCTCGCCTTTCAGATGATTTTTTTCTCCTATAAATACTACTGCAATTTCGGATTAGATACGGGGTTGAAAAGCTGTAGGTTAGGGTTTTCTCTCATTTAGTGCATAGGTTAGGGTTTTCTCTCATTTAGTGCAGATTAATTTAGTGTTCTTCCTCTTCTTCTTTTGTATTTTCTATTTATTTTACATCATGTACTAGGGCAGAGCTTGATTCAGAGTAGAAAGAGAGAGATTGTTGTAATAGATAGTGTCAATTTATGAAAGCTTTCTCCTTTCCTTCATGATTTTTTCTCTAACCTTCAACATGACTGGATAACTTCCTCTCTTGGTAATCTAACTACTAACTAGTAATCATCTAACCTCTTACTTGATAATCCACATGAATCTAATAGCCTCTACAAGGTCTTGCCCCTGCAAGAGCCATTGATGGCTCATGATGATGAATTTTAACATTCTAACTTGCTAACTTGCTAATAAGCTCTCTTATTTCATGCATGCTTCTAGCGGTTTTGATGGCCTAATATTTGCATTAGCTTGTTCTTGATGCAATTTTGAATGTGAATAACCATCTTATGTGCCGTGCTTTGATACATCTCTTGAAGAAGCTAAGGATTAGTGATGTGAGGCAACTATCAGTATGAGATTAGCATGATTAGTAGAGCACTTAGTAGTTAGTAGTTATGAATTTTTTTCTCTTTTTATTTTGTTTTAAAAACCGATTTCAAAACTCGTTTATCATTTTTCTATTGTTTCTTTTTACTCCTTAGTTCACCATTGTTTTCATCTTTTCCGCCACAACTTCTTCTCTTTTTCATTTATCAAATCACTTCACCACACTTTCACATTTTGTTTTACTTAACTTGTTTCTTATTTTTACTTCAACTCTATTTTCTTATTTTGTTTTACCGATCCCACAACTACTTCTCCATTATTTTCACTTCATCGATTTCATCGCCTTCTCACCTATCACTTTTAGTTTTCTTTTCTTTTTCTTTTCTCATTATTTAACAAAGAAGAACTTATTAAGAATATAATGTAAACACAAACTGTTAATACTTCTATCATCTCCCAGCCCTGTAGATTCGACCTGTATAGCCTATATGCTATAAGGGAAGTATCGAGGAGCCAAAGCATCATACTTAAAATACAGATTTCAAAAACACACATTGTCGTGCATGGTTTCCCTCCGACCAAATTTTGGCTCTATTGTTAGGGATGGGAATGGTTTTAATTTTACGTTTTTATTAACATTTTCTTCTCTATTTTGTTGTGCCAGGCAATTTAACAAAAACTAAGTATTGCAGAAAGCTAAGCTTGCTTGCATCTTCCTACTCAAAAAAGCAGAGAGTTGTTGCTCACATATTTGCTGCGGCCAGGCTTTAAAAGCCAAGGAAATGCGGCCCTAATTAGGGTTTTGGGTCCCTGGTATTTGCCGCGGATCCGTGGGAAAGTGATGGGGCCACGCGTCGATCTTCGACGCCTGACCTAGTCTCGTCTTCCAGATGCTTCTTTCACCTATAATATGACATTTTTAGACAAGAGACGAAGTTGGAGAGCTGTAGGTTAGAGTTTTGTCTCATTTAGTGTAAAGTAGTTTAGTGTTCTTCTTTTTCTTTTGTATTTTCATTTGTATTAGATCATGTATTAGGGTAGAGTTGATTCAGAGAGATTGACGTAATAGAGAGTGACAATTTATGAAGCCTTCCTTCTTCCTTCTATAGTTTCTTCTCTAACCTCTAACATGACTAGCTAACTTTCTTTTCATGGCAATCTACCACTGAAAGTACACCTAGAGGGGGAGTGAATAGGTGTATGGGTAATCTAATGACAAATGATACGGAATTAAAAACAAATTGCAACACACTTAGTATAACCAAAGAGTGTACCCGAATTCCCAGTGAAGGGTTCTGGACTATCTCCTATAAATTTCTTTAAATAAGAGTTGAGGTGCTATGTAAAACTCTCTTGGTTCAACACAAGTGAGGCATGCAAACAATATCAAGCATATATATGATTTGAATATGATGCAATGCAAGATATAAGAGAGAGAGAGAGAGAGTTAGAGATAGTGGATCAAATGCAAACACAAAGATATGTTTCGAGGTTCAAGCCACTACTCTATGTCCCTGCCTTCACACAGAAGGATTTGCATTATAACGTCCACACATGACTTCCCACATAGGGAACCTCCACTGAGGATTTGGGTAAATACAACTAGGAGTACACAACTCCTCTCTCCAACAAACACAACCTCAACACAAGAGGCAAGGCACAACAACAATCACCTCTACTCTTAGAGGGATGTACACTTAGCTAAACAACAATCACCTCTCACTAGAGAGATAAGGCTCAAAGCCAACACTCTAACCACAATTACCTCTACAATTAGAAGGATACCAATACAATCTCTACACACACCTCTACACAAGAGGGAACTCAAATAAAAGAAGGTTTACAACTCTTAGTGGTCTAACTAAACCACAAACAATAAAACAGGATCCTAATAGATAGGATAGATAGATAGCTCAAGTGTGAGAAAATAAAACGTTTGGAGCAAAGAAAACCACTTGTGAAAATCACCAAATAGATATTGAAATTAAGATCAAAAATCAAATCCCAAAAGACTTTGTTTTCTTTGAATTTTCTAACACTTTAAAACAAATAAAGATAAAATCTTTTAGCCCAAAGCTCTTTTAAAAACTTGCTGTTAAACACTTGTATAGGTGAGAAAAAATGCTCTCTAAAAATTTAGCTAAAACAGCTCAAGAGGATGAGTATTTATACCCTCCAAAAACTCTGCCCGTTGGCAGCCAATAAAGGTCAGAAATGACCTTCCGGTCGACCTCCCGGTGAGGTCGACCGGTCAACGGTTATTTTTATGACCGTTGTGCCTCCGATCGACCGCCCGGTCGACCGGCCCCTACTCGAGAGTGGGGTGCTTTCAGTCGGTCGACCGCGCGGTCGACCGGCCGAAATGGCTGGCCATGTGCACGTCCTCGTGCACATCGGTCGATCGTGTCAATTGACCGACCACTGGTAGACGTGCACATCGGTCGACCGTGCCAGTTGACCGACCACTGGTCCGGTAGACCGGCCCGGTCGATCGCTAGTGTCTTTGGCTGGGATAATACAGGTTTAAAAACTAGTTAATTTAATACCAATTAAATCCCATAAATACAAATAAATTTCACAAAAATAAGTTCTTATTAGATTTTTAAAATACAAATATTTGTGACTAAAATTCAACACATATTACAAACTATTTGAACCATTTTTGTGATATTGAAATTTGGCTTTTAAACGAAAGTCGTATTTTCTAAAAACCAAACTTTGAAATGGAAAACCGTTTTCTCCAAAACTTGTCTAGAAACAAAATAATGATATTAAAACAACTTTGAAGCATATTCTATATGGATAGAATCTAATATACATAAAAGATATTATATCTATATTTTTGACATGAAATCCAAAATCAGTTAAATCAAAAACCAAAACCAATAAACTTTAAACTTATGTGTGTATGTGAACTTGAGCATATCAACACTATCTAATTTTTACATAAGATCTAAATAATCTAAACTAAACAAATCGAGCTCTTCTTATCTCCAACTGACTCGATCCAAGCACGATCCAACGAGCTTGACTCCAACCGAGTACTAGATGCGATCTTGACGCTCTAGCTCTTGAATCAACATGTGAAATCTCCAAAATTTCTTTGCTGATGCTAATCACCTACTAATATCTTGATCAAATATCTGAAACTAAATATCACAAGATTATTAGTAAACTATAACTACATGAATTACTCATCATCAAAACTAGAGTGACGAGCCTCTGGGCCAACAATCTCCCCCTTTTTGATGATGACAAAACTCATGGAGTTATATATGTATGGATTAAAGTTAAGATTCATAGAAGCTCCCCCTTAACTCATGCATAGCAATAAACAGTAAAGATATTCAATGTATGCATAAAACAATTAGGACATATTAACAAAATACATATGCTTTGATATTAATTGAAAACAAAACACATATGCTCTGATATCAATTGAAAAAAAATAAACATGCATATATATGACATAAAGCATGCATAGATAAAACTCTCAAATTTCTCTCCCATTTTTGTCAATCATCAATAAAGGGGCATAAATAAACTCAAAAATAATTTTCTTCCTTTTGGTCAAATCAAATAAGAAGGATGTATATGCAATATACATTCGTGAAGAGGAGAGACATAAAGTTAACTCCCCCTGCATACATGCATTATGTGAAAAAGAGATGACTAAATCCTAATCACATAACGCATAATATACAATATATAAAAAAGTTATGAAGCTCCCCTACGCACGTGTAAAACATAGAGAAGAGAGGTCAATCTCCTCAATATGAAATACACTCAAGATGAATCTATATAAGGAGAAGATGTTAAGCTTCCCTTGCATATAAGCAATACAAATCAAAATAATGTGATACCAATTGAAAAATATATCAATATGTGATAAAGGTATATATCGAAACATTATGATACAAATGAAAATAAACAAAACATTTTTAATATACCAATTGAAAGTAAATAAAATTTTAAGATACTAAAGGATACCAATTTAAAAATATCTTGATATCAATTTAAAATGTCTTGTAAATCTTTGATACCAATAGAAAATGAAATATTGTTTATTTTAATACCAATTGAAATATATATAATGAAAATCTTGATACCAAATGAAAGTAACAACCAATTGAAAGTAAAAACTAAATTATTTTAGGTAAACATAACTCATATGAATATAGATACCAATTAAAATGAAACATGATACCAATATTGAAAATGTTAGTATATACCAAAACAAAGTCTTTTTCATCATGAAGAATGGGAGTAAGATACCAATTGAAAATAAACTCGATTGAAAGATACCAATTGAAAGATAAAACATGATTTTTTTCTCCTTTATGAAATACCTATAAAAACAATACATAAGCTTAAATAAGATACCAATTGAAAAATAATTGACATTTAAAGATTAAATCAAGTTTAGCATAAACATAATTTGTGCTTTAAACATGTTAGGATATTGTAAAATAAACACTATCAAATCATATATATGTTGAAAATGGAGATACCAATTGAAATTGATACTAATTGATGTTTGAAGCATACATATATAGGAAACATATGAGTATATAAGATAAATATCAATTGTGACACCAATTGAAAATACAATGAGAATCAAATGTATAACTCATAAATAAGCCCCATTTCATGCACAAGTTTAAATAGATTTTCAATTTGAACATACAAGGCATGATCGCCCATCCGTCCGCTCTTGGATAGAAGGGTTTTCAAAAATAAGTTTTTAAAAAAATTTAATATGTTTGAAAACTCTTCCAAAATAAAGAAATACGTAACTAGTTTATGATAATTTTGAAAACTAGTACGAAATCCTTCAAGTAAGGAACAAAACAAGAGTATATCCATGAAATTATGAAAATCACTTAACAATTGACACTCAAAGTCTATAAAATATTTATAAAGCTCATGAAAATAAAAATCATGAGAAAACATCAAGTAAGTCATGTAATCAATAAAATCATGGAATAAGGCATTTAAGCTCAATATGAAATGAGAATCATAGAAAATTTAATTTTCATCATAATAATTCAAACTTCAAGGCATATGTATGTTATGTCAAAACTAGAAGTATAAATACATATCCAAACACAATTAAGTACATAAATAAATTTTGCATGAAAAGCAAATGACTCAAGGGTATATATGTATATCTATTTTGTTTTAGACAAAATAACATATACAAAACATGTACAAAATGGGGAATACAAGTCAAAATGTACGAATCATCAAAACTAGGCTATACTAGTACATCTAATAGGTACAAATGAGCAATTAAGTACAAACATACAAAAAATCAAATGTGGCTCACTTGATGTATAAATATATACATAAGTTTTAATGAAAATTTACATTTAAACATGTAATCAGAACATGAAGTGCAAAGTCATAAACATAAACCAATATGAATATTAGGCTAAATGTACATTTTTTGGAGCTATGATATGCACAATAGCTAAACTATAGTGAGAACACAAAATATGAATTCATATGAACATGGGTGTATCTCAAATACTACATATATATATCACAAATCTAATTATCATGGCATTTAACGTAATAATCATGAAAAATTAAAACATGCTAAAATTAACAATATAAAAGCATGTAAACTAAATGGGAATTATAGATTGTTAACAAAACCAATAGGGCTAATCTCTAAATCTCCAAACCATGGTGGTCCTCCTACCAAACTTTCCTTGAAAGTGATGCATCCAAAGGTATCATCATATAGCTCGGAACGCATTCACCTTAAGACACCAATGCATCTCACGTCATGTGAGAGCCCACACCTACGTCAAATACAATAGGAGTGGATTTTGGTACCCATACTCTATTGGGTCAATGAGGGTTAACACCTTTCCTAACTCAAACAAACTTATTTGTAAAATTTACATTATGTATTCTATCATAACAAAACTTTGCAAGGTGGCCCTTACGTCCACAATGTATACAAGTGTACACAAGAGCATACCTAGTGTCATGTGTGTGAACATGAGAAGCATGTTATTGAAATCACCTAGTGGGGGGGGGGGGTGAATAGGTGATATTGCTAATCAATGCACAAATTTAAAATGTTATAATGCAATGATCACCCGAAACAAGATTAGAAGCCGAATACCCCGTGATGGGCTCTTAACTCCTTCTTCGTGATTCCTCTAGATAAGAGTTTCAGGTGCACAATGCAATCTTATTGTATGAGTATTGATCGACAATATAGCAATGAATATAAAGCAAGTAAATAACATAAATAAACCAATCGCAAACACTGAGATTTGTTCGAGGTTCGAGCACCCAGCTCTACATCCCCGCCTTCACCCAGAAGGATTTTCGAACCACTATAACTTTCACAAAGAATTACAACCACAAGGGAGTATCCAACTCCTCAATTACACTACTCTAGTCCAGAGGTAGTGGAGCCACAAATACAAGAATATTTTGGTGATCAAAAGACCACAAATCCTCTTTTGAAAAACTTTTTCCCTTACAAAAACCCTAGAGAATAATGTGTAGGATTGAAGCTCAAGTTTTGTAAGTGAAAAAGAAAATAAAATTGAAGAGAGTTTTGAACCAAAAACTTCAGTGAAAAGAGAGAATTTGAGCATAAAAACTGAGAGCAAAAACTTCTTTTGAAAGACTTAAACTTGATTTCTTTTTGCAAAGGATTGTTGTAATCTCTTCAGCCCTAATCATCCCTATTTATAGGATAGAGGTAGGGATTAAAAGGTAAACTGTTATAATGAATAATTAGGAAAGATTAGACCCAAATTCAGCCCTAAAAATTGTTTGGAGAAGAAAAGCACGTTTTAAAACGTGTTTAAAAAACTAGCCGTTTGGGCTGAAATTAAGCTCACGGTCGACCGGCAGGTCGACCGGTTTTCAAAAAAAATAACCGTTGCCAGCCCACGGTCGACCGCCCGGTCTACCGTCCCAAACAGAGACTTAGGTGCTTTCAGTCGGCCGAAGCTCGGTCGACCGACATGGGTTCCGGTCAACAGCCCGGTTGACCGGGTGACATGCACACATGCACACACTCAAACGATCAGAAGCCCGTCGACCTTCCGGTCTACCGTTCTGACCTGAAACAGAGCAGGTCGACCGTTCGGTCGACCGCAACAGGCCAAAAACAAATTCTTTGAAAATGGTTTTGAAGATCTTAATAATTTTCAAATTAATTTTGATCAAGACTTGGTATACTATATAAATGGAGTTTATAAGTATTAGAATATGTTTATAAAAATATTTTATATATAGGAGAAATATCTTTAAAAAAATCATGTGCAAAATCTTGTGTGTGGGGAATATTGAGCTTCAACACTATACACTATCCTTTAACAAACTAAAAATTATAACAACTAAGAAAGGAAGTCTTTGAGCCGCGTTACACCAAGCTAGAGCCTTCTCTCCAATAAAAACGTCCTCTTGCGCCATTTGCCTCTTTGCATCATAATTCCATGAATATGCTTAAAAGGCCATCATGACTAGTACAAACCTGAAACTAATTGTAAACAACTTATTAGTACCGAATAGCTTCTATGTGTTTTGTTATCATCAAAACTTAAACAAATAGAGAGTGTAACCTTTTGTGCCGACAATCTCCCCCTTTTTGATGATGACAAAACATATAGGCTATAACACAAGATATAAAAGGGAGATAAAAACTCTCCCTCAAATAATGCTATATTAAACAAGTATAAAACAATTTATTATGAGAGACTTTTTGAATTTTCAAAATTTTTTTGAATAAAACCATCAATAAAACATAACACATATTTCTCCCCCTTTTTGTTATACATCAAAAAGGGATATATTAGCAAGAAAACTTCCTTATTCAACAACACAAATATTAAGTTCATCACATATAAAAGAAAATCTATTATAGTCAAGTGGTTTAGTAAAAATATCGGCAAGTTGAAAATCGGAAGAAACATAATGAATATCAATATCACCTTTCTCAAAATGATCTCTAAGGAAGTGATATCGAATCTCAATGTGCTTGGTCTTACTATGTTGATTTGCATTCTTAGTCATATGAATAGTACTAGTATTATCACAAAATATTTTTATATGATCATAATGCAAATCATAATCAAGGAGAGTATGTTTCATCCAAAAGACTTGAGCACAACAAGCCCCCGCCGCAACATACTCCACCTCGGCGGTTGAGAGGGCTACCGAATTTTGTTTCTTGGAAGATCATTAAACAAGATAATTACCAAGAAATTGACTTATTCCACTAGTACTCTTTCTATCCACTCTACAACCCGCATAGTCGACATCTGAAAAACTAGTCATTGGGAATTCTCCGATTTTCGGATACCAAAGACCCATTCCAATAGTCCCCTTAATACAATGAATAATGCGTTTTACCGCAATGAAATGAGATTCTTTGGGACACGATTGGAATCTAGCACAAAAACACACACTAAACATAATATCCGACCTACTAGCCGTTAAATACAACAAACTACCAATCATGCTTCTATGTAATTTTATATCAACACACTTACCTTGATCATCCTTATCAAGCTTGGTAGTGGTGGCCATGGGAGTGTTGCAAATTTTTGAGTCTTCAAGCCCAAATTTCTTGATGAGTTCCTTAGAGTACTTGGCTTGACATATGAAAATCCCATCACGCATTTGCTTGATTTGAAGTCCAAGAAGATAGTTCAATTCGCCCATTAATGACATCTTGAATTCACGTTGCATGCATTGTTCAAACTCCTTGCAAAGTAACTCATTAGTAGAACCAAAAATTATATCATCAACATATATTTAAATTATAAGAATGTCACTATCAACATGTTTAGTAAATAATGTGGTGTCTACTTTGCCTTTAACAAAATTATTTGAAAGAAGAAAACTAGAAAGCCTTTCATACCAAGCTCTTGGAGCTTGTTTAAGCCATACAATATTTTTTCAAGTTTGAATACAAAATTTGGATGTACATGATCCACAAAACTGGGAGGTTGTTCAACATAAACTTCCTCATCAATAAAATCATTTAAAAATGCACTTTTTACATCCATTTAAAAAAGTTTAAAATTTTTAAAAGATGCATAAGCTAGTGTGATCCGTATGACTTCAAGCCGTGCTACGGGTGTAAAGGTCTCCTCAAATTCAATTCCTTCAACTTGAGTGTAACCTTGGGCCACTAACCTAACCTTATTCCTAATAACATTTCTTGACTCATCCAACTTGTTCCTAAAATCCACTTAGTACCAATTATTGGTCTATCATGGGGTCTAGGAATAAGATATCAAACTTGATTGCGCTCAAATTGATTGAGCTCTTCTTGCATAGCTAGCAACCAATATGAGTCACCCTCGGCTACGAGGATGTTTTTGGGTTCAAAATGAGATATGAATGCAAAATTTTCACACAAATCATGGAGTTTGGAGCAAGTAGCTATCCCCTTTGATACATCACCTATGATGAGATCTTTAGGATGATTTGAGGCGTATCTCCAATCTTTAGGAAGTGGTTGTGATTGTTCCACTTCATCCTTTTGAACTTCACCAATGGGTTCTTGCTTGTCTTCTTGGGTGGGTGAGTCCTTCAAGGATATTTTCTCCATGTCCTCACCTAATGAGTTAATCTTTATAACATTCTCAACAATAGCATTAGATTCTTCAAATTTAACATGCATAGATTCTTCAATAGTACGAGATGATTTATTGAACACTTTATATGCTTTGCTAGTACTAGAATAACCAACAAAGATTGCTTCATAAGCCTTGGCATCAAATTTATCCAAATTATCTTTAGTGTTCAAAACAAAACACTTGCATCCAAAAACATTAAAATATGAAACATTTGGTTTTCTTAAATGATAAATTTCAAAAGAGGTTTTGAAAGTATTTTTACACAAATAAATACGGTTTGATATATAGCATGCGGTGTTTACGGCCTAGGCCCATAAGTATTGAGGGAGCCCATATTCACTTATCATAGTCCTAACCATTTCTTGAAGAGTTTTATTCTTCCTTTCAACTACTCCATTTTGTTATGAAGTTCTAGGACATGACATTTCATGCTTAATTCCTTTTTCATCACAATAAGTCATGAAGAGTTGGTTAACAAACTCACCACCTCTATCACTTCTTATCCGTAAAATCGAAAATCCTTTTTGTTTTTCAACCCTCTTTCGAAAAATCTTAAAATGCGAAAAAGTTTGATCTTTATGCTCCAAAAAGAAAATCCAAGTGAAACGAGAAAAATTATCAACTAAAACAAAAAGATATCTATTTTTATTTAAGCTTTTAGTTTTAGTTGGTCCAAAAAGATCCATGTGAATCAATTCTAAAGGCCTAGATGACATGATATCTTTGGTTGGTTTGAAAGAAGACTTGGTTTGTTTCCCAAGTTGGCACGCACCACAAATGCGGTCTTTCTCAAACTTCAAATAAGGAATACCCTTCACCAATTTCTTAGAATTAATTCTAGCAAGGTGATCAAAAGATGCATGTCCTAATCTTCTATGCCATAACCATGAAATCTCATCAAAAATATTTAAACATTTAGTAGAGCAATTCAAATTAAGCATGTCAATAATATAGACATTATTTTCACGAAATCTAGTGAGAGTACAATCATTGGTTTTACAATCAAAAATTTTGCAAGAAGATTCATCAAACACAACTTTAAGACCACGATCACATAGTTGACTAATACTAAGCAAATTATGTTTAAGCCCATCAACAAGACAACATTTTCAATTAAAGGAGATGCACCAATCTTAATGTTACCTATACCGATGATGATGCCCTTGGAGTCATCTCCGAAGGTTACGGTGCCACCTTTAACGTACCTTGATAGGGTTGTGAAATTATTGATGTCTCATGTCATATGCCTTGAACAACCACTATCAAGGTACCACCGCTCCTTACGTCTTAGAGCCTTGGTGTGTACCTACATCAAATAATTTAAGACTTGGTTTTGGTACCCATATTTTCTTGGGTCCTAAATAGTTAGTGTTTCGAACCCACACAAGATTATTTTTACTATTTATATGATCATAGCAAAATTTAGCTAAATGGCCATTCCGGCCATAATAAGTACATTTATAAATTCTTCCATATTTAAAAGCATAATGAGCATGTGGTTTACGAACATGTGAATTGTGAGCGTGGGTAGTTTTAGCATGATTGACATGTGAAGTGTTTGCATGATGAACATGTGAAGTTTTGGCATGAGATGTTTTATCATTTTTAGCATGTGAAGTATACATATGCTTCTTTGAAAACATTTCTTCTAATTTAGTATTATTAAAAGCACATTCTTTTAAAACATTTCCCAAATCATTGATTTTTGTTTTTAACATGGAAAACTTATTTTCATCAATTTTAGGATATTTAGCTTTACAAGCAATTCTATAGGCATCAAAATCTCTTTGCGTTGAAATAAGATTAGAAGATAGTTCATCCTTTTCTTTTGAAGAAATTGCAAGTTGATTTTTAAGCATTTCAATTTCCTTTTTCAATTTTGAACACTATACCTTTTTATCATCAAAACTTTCTGAAAGTTCAACGAAAGCATGTACTAACATTTCTCTACTTATTTCACTTTCATCATCAAGTGGTTGGGTAGTTACCTTTGGTGTGTTTGCCATGAAACACACATTTGACGTGTCGACTTCATCTTCGGATTCACTTTCCGAATCCCAAGTGGCTTTGTGCACCTTCTTTTCAACCAGCCTCTTTGCTTCAAGGAGGAGGACATCCTTTTCTTGAAATTTGGACAATCGGCCATGATATGTCCGGGTTTTCGACAATTGTAGCATATGATCCTTTTCTCCTCCTTCCCTTCCCATCGCCTTCTATAGTTGAGCTTATTCTTGCGGTACATTCTCTTTACATTTCTCACAAGGAGAGATAGCTCTACATCATCTTCTTCCTCTTCTTCATCATCGTAGTTGGTGGAGGAAGACTTGAAAGCTATAGGCTTTTTCTTTTGAGGCACTGCTTCTTCTCTAGCCTTCTTCTCCATCTCATGAGTCTTAAGATTTCCAATAAGACTTATGAGCTCCATCTCGTCTTTGTCATTCAACTCCTTCAAGGTGGTAGCTTTGATTTCCGATGACGAAGGAAGAGCACGAATCACTTTACGCACCTTTTGGTCATTGCTTATATCATCACCTAAAGAAGAAAGAGCATTTGTAATCTTAGTAAACTTGGTAATCATATCATCAATAGATTCATCTTCTAGCATTCTAAAACTTTCATATTGGGAACGCAAGAGATCTATTTTAGCTCTCTTGACTTGTGAAGTTCCCTCATGAGTGACCAATAAGTGTTACCAAATCTCATAGGCGGATTTGCAATGGATAACCCGTGTTAAGTCATCCTCATTCAAAGCTAAAAGTAGGGCATTTTTGAGCCTTTGAATTAGCATCAAATTCCTTGAAGACAAGTTCGGACCAAGTGTCCTCCTCACTTTCGGGTCTAGTATAAGGCTTGGTCAAAGATTTAGCAACTAGACTACCTAGAGATTAGAAAAATGGTCATCCTAACTTTCCATATGGGAAAGTTGAGTCCATCAAATTTGGGAGGGGTCTTAATGTTATCGGCCATCTTTACTAGTGTATGAATGAAGATATGAAAATGGTGATTAGCAAATTTTAGGATCTCTCTAAGGATGTGAAGCCAAAAATTAGAGTCCTAGCTCAGATACCAATTGAAATCACCTAGAGGGGGTGAATAGGTGATAATGCTAATCAATGCACATATTTAAAATGTTATGATGCAACGATCACCCGAAACAAGATTAGAAACCGAATACCCCGTGAAGGGCTCTGAACACCTTCCTCGTGATTCCTCTAGATAAGAGTTTGAGGTGCGCAATGCAATCTTGTTGTATGAGTATTGATCGACAATATAGCAATGAATATAAAGCAAGTAAATAACACAAATAAACCAATCGCAAACACTGAGATTTGTTTCGAGGTTCGAGCACCCAGCTCTACGTCCCCGCCTTCACCCAGAAGGATTTTCGAACCACTATAACTTTCACAAAGAATTACAACCACAAGGGAGTACTCAACTCCTCAATCACACTCCTCTAGTCCAGAGGTAGTGGAGCCACAAATACAAGAATATCTTGGTGATCAAAAGACCACAAACCCTCTTTTGAAAAACTTTTTCCCTTACAAAAACCCTAGAGAATAATGTGTAGGATTGAAGCTCAAGTTTTGTAAGTGAAAAAGAAAATAAAATTGAAGAGAGTTTTGAACCAAAAACTTTAGTGAAAAGAGAGAATTTTGAGCACAAAAACTGAGAGCAAAAACTTCTTTTGAAAGACTTAAACTTGATTTCTTTTTGCAAAGGATTGTTGTAATCTCTTCAGCCCTAATATCCCTATTTATAGGATAGAGGTAGGGATTAAAATGTAAACTGTTATAATGAATAATTAGGAAAGATTAGACCCAAATCCAGTCCTAAAATCGTTTGGAGAAGAAAAGCACGTTTTAAAACGTGCTTAAAAAACTAGTCGTTTGGGCTGAAATTAAGCTCACGGTCGATCGGCCGGTCGACCGGTTTTTGAAAAAAACAACCGTTGCCAGCCCACGGTCGACCGCCCGGTCGATCGTCCCAAACAGAGACTTAGGTGCTTTCAGTCGGTCGAAGCTCGGTCGACTGACATGGGTTCCGGTCGACCGCTCGGTCGACCGGGTAACGTGCACACACCCAAACGATCAGAAGCGCGGTTGACCGCCCGGTCGACCGTTCTGACCTGAAACAGAGCCGGTCGACCGTCCGGTCGACCGCAACAGGCCAAAAACAGATTCTTTGAAAATGGTTTTGAAGATCTTAATAATTTTCAAATTAATTTTGATCAAGACTTGGTATACTATATAAAATGGAGTTTATAAGTATTAGAATATGTTTATAAAAATATTTTATATATAGGAGAAATCTTTAAAAAAATCATGTGCAAAATCTTGTGTATGGGGAATATTGAGCTTCAACACTATACACTATCCTTTAACAAACTAAAAATTATAACAACTGAGAAAGGAAGTCTCTGAGCCGCGTTACACCAAGCTAGAGCCTTCTCTCCAATAAAAACGTCCTCTTGCGCTATTTGCCTCTTAGCATCATAATTTCTTGCAATATGCTTAAAAGGCCATCATGACAAGTACAAACCTGAAACTCATTCTAAACAAATTATTAGTACCAAATAACTTCTATGTGTTTTGTTATTATCAAAACTTAAACAAATAGAGAGTGTAACCTTTTGGGCCAACAATTATGCCGTGTATGGTGTGCGTGCATGTGAGGAGCATGTTTCTTGCGAAACATGAATTTCAATCGTGTGTGGTTCATGACACATTGGCTCAAAGTACAGCTCAAATAATCAACACTCTTTTTTAAAGCATATATTGTTGGGCCAGAGGCCCTTCACTCTAGTTTTGATGATGATTAACTCATGTAGTTATAGTTTACTAATAATCTTGTGATATTTAGTTTCAGATATTTAACTAAGATATTAGTAGGTGATTAACTTCAACAAAGGTGTTTTAGAGCTTTCACATGGTGATTCAAGAGCTCGAGCGTCAAGTTCACATCTTGCACTCGGATGGAGTCAAGCTCGTTGGATCGCATTTGAATCGAGTCGACTTGGAGAAGGAGTTCTACAAGAAGACATCGGTTTGTTTAGTTTAAGATTTTATTTAGATCATTATAAATATTAGATAACATTAATATACTCAAGTTCACAATACACACACAAGTTTAAAGTTTCATGTTTTGGTTTTTCGGTTTAACCGGTTTCAGTTTTTCATATATATGGTTTTCATGAATAGATAGAATCAAAATAAGTTTATATGGTTTAATGTATATTAGATTTGATCTATATACATTTATGCTTCATCTATTTAGAAAAACTTACTTTGATAGTCTATTTCATGAGTTAGAGTTTTGTATTTAAACTAAACTTATTTTTGAATTTATTGTAAAAAAATATAGATATAATATCTTTCATTTATATTGGATTTTATCCACATACAACATGCTTCAAAGTTATTTCAATATCATATTTTTGTACTTACATGAGTTTTGGAGAAAACGTTTTTCCATTTTAAAAATCTAAGTTTTGGAAAATACGGTTTTTGGTTTAAGGCAAAATTTCAATATCACAAAAATGGTTCAAATTGTTTGAAATATGTGTTGATTTTTTGTCACACATATTTGCATTTCAAAGATCTAATAAGAACTGATTTTTGTGAAATTTATGTGATTTTATGGGATTTAATCAAAAAAACAAACCCAAGTTTTTAATCCCTAATTTGCTGGACTGGTTGTCTGCCAGTCGACCGGACCGGTTGACCGAGGCAGAGGTCGATCGATCGGTCTGGTTGCCGATGTGCATAGAACGTGCACGCAGCCCAGGCTGGGAGGCCGGTCGACCGCCCGGTCGACCACCAGAGAGGTTCTGCTCTCTGGAAATGGCCCCGATAGACCGCCCGGTTGACCGGCAGAGAGCTCTGCTCACTGTTTCCAGTATCCGGTCGATCGGCCGGTCGACCGGTGGCTCAACAGTCATAAATATGACCGTTGGCCGATCGACCGCCCGGTCGATCGGAAAGGCATTTTTGCCCTTTGCCTGCTGCCAACAGGCAGATTTTGTTGGGGCTATAAATATCCCCCATTTGAGCTAGTTTTGGACAACAATTTCAAGAGCAAAAATCTTCATCTTCTTAAGTGTTTTAGCTACAAGTTTTAAAAGAGTTTTTGGGCTTAGAAGATCATTTTTTTATTTTTTTTAAAGTGTTAGAATTTCAAAGAAAATAGAGTCTTTGGGAATTGGTTTTTGATCTAAATTTCTATATCTATTTGGAGATTTTCCTAAGTGATTTTCTTTTTTCAAAACACTTTATTTTCTAACACTTGAGCTTATCTATCTATCCTATCTATAGAATCTTGTTTTACTGAGAAAAATTAGTTTGTGGTTGTGAAAACCATCAAGTGTTGTAAACCTTCCATACTTTGTGATATCCCTCTAGTGAGAGGTGATTGTGTTGATATCCCTCTAGTAAGAGGTGATTGTGAAAGTGGTGATTGAGTATCCCTCTAGTGAGAGGTTGATTGTTGCTCGGCTAAGTGCCTATCCCTCAATTGTGAGGTTGATCTTATTTGGCTTTGTGCCTTGCCTCTAAGTGTAGAGGTTGTATTGTTGAGAGAGGAGTTGTGTACTCCTAAGTTGTATTTGCCCAAATTCTCAGTGGAGGTTCCTTGTGTGGGAGTCCTGTGTGGACGAGTTAGTGAAAATCTTTCTGTGTGAAGGCGGGGACGTAGAGTTGGGTGCTCGAACCTCGAAACATATCCTTGTGTTTGCGTTTGATGCACTTTCTCTAACTCTCTCTTACATTGTGCATTGTTCATATTGTTCATATTATATACATGCTTGGTTTGATTATGAGCCCATACTTATGTTTAACCAAGAGAGCTTCATATAGCACCTCAACTCTTATTTAGAGGAATTTAGAGGAGATAGTACAGAGCCATTCACCGGGAATTCGGCTACACTCTTTGGTACACTAAGTGTGTTACATTTCGTTTTTGACTCCATATTATTTGTATTAGATTAGCCGTACACCTATTCACCCCCCTCTAGGTGTACTTTCAATTGGTATCAGAGCCTACGCTCCTAATATTAGGTTTAACCACCTAGGAGTGAGATCTTGGTTAGCTAATCTATCATTTGCATTTGCACACATATAGTTTGTACTCTTAGATAACCCTCCTATGTTTGATATCTCTAAAATTGATATATGGAAGGTTAGGATGAGTTGGCATTTAAAAGCCATAGGTTGGAAAGTTTACCTTGCCATTACCAAGGAATCTTACCTTAGTAATAGCAAGCATTTAGAGGCCAATGCACAAGCCCTAGAAGCACATAGAAAATCACTTAGCAAAGAATATTTAAATATGATATCTCATTGTGTTTCCGCCTTTGCAGTGTGAAACATATTGACATCTCCCAAGCTAAAAACGCAAATCAATGAGGAGAAGAAATCTAGTGGAGGAGAATTCGAACAACGTTGCCTCATGGTCTAAGGGAATGACTCCCTTGAGGTAAACAACTCAACTAGATGATTGTGCTAGTTCTTCCAGCGATAATTTAGTTGATGCCGACGCTTTAAATGAAGAACTTTCTATTGTATGTGAAAAACTGTATGAAAAATATAAAGTTTTGAAAAGAAAAGTTTTGAACTTAATAAAAAAAAAATAAGGATTTGGTTTCAAAACTTGATGTTATTTTGTAAGAGAAGGTTAAGATTTCAAATGAACGTAACTCATTGAAATCCCAACTTGAACTTACTCTAAATGAAAATAAGATTTTGAAAAATAAAAATGATTGTGACATTATTTTGAAGAAAAAATGAGGTTCTATCTTCAAATTTTGATTTTGTATTAAAAGAAAATCTTTGGAAAACAAAATTTCTTCTATTTCAAAAGAGCTAGATTTGGTTTCTAAGAAAAACACTTATTTTAAAAATGATATTGACACACATGTTTGCCTTGCTTCACCACCTAGTGTATCTATTGCATGCACCTCTTCTTCTATAATTGAAAATGATATATGTATGTTAAAGAAGAGCGTTGATTGTTTGGGCTCCACTTTGAGCCAATGTGTCATGAACTATACATGGTTGGAATCCATGTTTCGTAAGAAATATGCTCCTCCTATGCAAGCACACAAATCATGGCATACACATGCTCCTCACGTTCACACACACAACACTATGTATGCACATGTGTACACATGTACACGCTGTGGACGTAAGAGCCACCTTGCAAAATTTTGCTTTAGTAGAATTAATGATTTAAAATTTGCAAATAGATTTGTTTGGGTTAGGAAATGAGCTAGCCTCCATGAACCCAAAAGAGTATGGGTACCAAAAGTTACTCCTATCTTATTTGATGTAGGAGTGGGCTCTCATATGATGTGAGAGTTGTTGGTGCCTTGAGGTGGATGTGTTCCGAGCTTAAAAGTGACAATTTGGATGCATCACTTTCAAGGAAAGTTTGGTGGGAGGACCACCTTGGTTTGGAGACCTAGAGATGTGCCCTCATAGTTTTGATAACGATTGCTAACTCCTATATATATTTACATGCTTTCATATTATTCTTTTTTAGCATGTTTTGATGTTTTATGATTATTATATCAAATGCCATGAAATTTAGATTAGTGATATACATGTATAGTATTTGAGATATACCCTTGTTTATATGGACCCATATTTTATGTTCTCTCTATAGTTTAGCTATGTTGTTTATCATAGTCTAATACATGTGTATTTACATAATGATTATATTGATATATGTTTTGTTTTATGCTTCATGATTTGATTACATGTTTAAATGTAACGTTTCATTAAAACTTGTGTATATACTTGTACAACTAGTGAGCCACAAATAGATTATTATATGTTTGTACTTGATTGCTTATTTGTACTCATTAAATGTACTAGTATAGCCTAGTTTCGATGACTCTTGCATTTTGACTTGTAATTCCCTATTTTTGGATATGTTTTTCATGATGATATGTTTTAGCTTCATGTATATGTTAATTTTGTCAAAACTATTGGATATACATGTATAACCTTGAGTCATTTGGCTTTCATGCAAAATCTCTTCATAGACACAAATTGTGTTTGAATATGTATGTATACCTTTAGTTTTGACAAATCATATATATACCTTGAAGGATTCTTAGTTTTGATGATTTTCATGTTTTTGGTAAGGAATTTTATATTTGAGCTTAATTGCCTATTTCCATGACTATGTCTTTCACACAAAACTTATACACTCACATTACTTTGATATTTTCTCATGATTTTGTTTTCATGAGTATTATATGTGCTATATAGACTTTGAGTGTCATTGGTTGAGTGATTTTCATGTTTCACAGATATCTTCTTGTTTTATTCCTTACTTGAAGGATTTCGTACTAGTTTACAAGTTTATCATTAAACTAGTTGCGTATTCTTCACGTGGTAGAGTTTTCAAATTTGTTTAAACTATTTTCAAACTTATTTTTAAAAACCCTACCAACGCAAAGGGCGGTTGGATGGGCAACCATGCCTTGTGAGCCTAATTGAAATTTTTTTAACAAGTACATGAAAGGGTAGAAGGTATGAGTTATACACTTGATTCTCATTGTGTTTTCAATTGGTATCACAATTGATATTTATTTTGTATACTCATATTTCTTTCTAATATGTATGCTTCAACTTCAAATAGTATCAATTTCGATTGGTATTTAACTTTTCATACATATATATGTGTTTTGATTGTGCTTAATATATCTCTATATCTTTAAGTACAAATTTTATTATGCTAAGCTTGATTTACTCCTTAATGACAATTATTTTTCAAGTGGTATCTTATACAAACTTATGCATCGTTTTCATTTGTATTTCATAAAGGGGTAGAAAATTCATGTTTTACCTTTCAATCAGTTTTGTTTATAATTGGTATCTTACTCCCTTTATATTGAAAAATGATATCTTAGTTTTCATTTGGTTTCCTACGCTCCTAATCAAAATATTTTCAATTGGTATATGTTTAATTTTCAATATTGGTATCAAGAATCTTAAATTGATATTATTCTCTATTTCGTATCTCTATTGCAAAATGATTTTAGTATTTAACCAAAAAGATTGGTTTATATTTTTCAATTAGTATCAAAAGTGTAAAATATTTTCAATTGGTACTAATTTTTACAATAGGTATCAAGACTTCCTATATATTTATATCTTTCAATTGGTATCAAAATTTTTGTTGGTTTCTTCAAAATGTTTTGTTTATTTTCAATTGGTATCATAAATTGGTATCATGATGTTTCGATGTATACCATACTAAATTGATATATTTTTAAATTGGTATCGTAATGTTTTGATTTGTATTGCTTATATGTAAGGGAAGCTTAATATCTTCTCTATATATATAATCATGTTGAGTATATCTCATATTGAGGAGCTTGACCGCTCTTCTTTGTCTTACACGTGTGTAGTAGGAGCTTCACATCTCCTTTTATACATTGTATATTATGCTTTATGTGGTTAGGGTTTAGTCATCTCTTCTCATATAAATGCATGTATGCAGAGGGAGTTAACTTCACGTCTCTCCTCTTCATGAATGTATATAGCATATACACCTTTCTTGTTTTGATTGATTTAGAAAGGGAGAAAAATATTATTTACGCCCTTTATTATTTGTACCCCTTTGTTGATGAATTGATAAAAAGGGAGAGAGATATTTTGGAGTTTGATATATGTATGTTTACTTCATGTTTAAATATGCATGTTTATTTAAATTTGTTATCTCTTACCATTGGTATCAAGAGCATCTTTTGTTGGTATCAAGAGCATTTGTTGCTAGCAAGAGTAACATTTTTTTAAGAACATTTTTATTTTAAAATTGGTATCAAGAGCATGTTTATTTCATTAGATCATATTTGTTTCATTTTCTTGTTTTATGTATGTTTATGCATGTCTATATTGAGCATTCCATACATATCATTATTGTTTATTGCTATGCATGAGTTAAGGGGGAGCTTCTATGAAGCTTAATTTTAATCCAACATATATAACTCAATGAGTTTTGTCATCATCAAAAATGGGGAGATTGTTGGCCCAGAGGCCCTTCACTCTAGTTTTGATGATAATTAACTCATGTAGTTATAGTTTACTAATAATCTTGTGATATTTAGTTTCAGATATTTAACCAAGATATTAGTAGGTGATTAGCTTCAACAAAGGTGTTTTGGAGCTTTCACATGGTGATTCAAGAGCTCGAGCGTCAAGTTCACATCTAGCACTCGGATGGAATCAAGCTCGTTAGATCGCGTTTGGATCGAGTCGACTTGGAGAAGGAGTTCTACAAGAAGACATCGGTTTGTTTAGTTTAAGATTTTATTATGATCATTGTAAAGATTATATAGTGTTGATATGCTCAAGTTCACAATACAGACACAAGTTTAAAGTTTCATGTTTTGATTTTTCGGTTTAACCGGTTTTGATTTTTCATATATATGGTTTTCATGAATAGATAGAATCAAAATAAATTTACATGGTTTAATGTATATTAGATTTGATCTATATACATCTATACTTCATCTACTTAGAAAAACTTACTTTGATAGTCTATTTCATTAGTTGGAGTTTTGTATTTAAACAAAACTTATTTTTGGATTTATTGTCAAAAACATTGATATAATATCTTTCATGAATATTGGATTCTATCCATATACAACATGCTTCAAAGTTGTTTCGATATCATGTTTTTGTACTTATATGAGTTTTGGAGAAAACGTTTTTCCATTTCAAAAATCCAAGTTTTATAAAATACGGTTTTTGGTTTAAGACAAAATTTCAATAACACAAAAATTGTTCAAATTGTTTGAAATATGTGTTAAATTTTTATCACACATATTTTTATTTCAAAGATCTAATAATAACTGATTTTTGTGAAATTTATGTGATTTTATGGGATTTAATCAAAGATAAAAACTCAAGTTTTTAATCCCTAATTTGCTGGACTGGCTGTCTGCAGGTCGACCGGACCGGTCGACCAAGGCAGAAGTCGGTCGACCGGCGCACAGAACGTGCACGCAGCCCAGGCTAGGAGGCTGGTCGATCGCACGATCGACCGCCAGAGAGCTTCTTCTATCTAGAAATGGCCCCGGTCGACCGGCAGAGAGCTCTGCTCACTGTTTCAAGTGTCCGGTCGATTGGCCGACCGACCGGTGGCTCAACAGTCATAAATATGACCATTGGCCGGTCGACCGCCCGGTCGACCGGAAGGGCATTTTTGCCCTTTGCCTGCTGCCAACGGGCAGATTTTTTTGGGGCTATAAATACCCCCCATTTGAGCTAGTTTTGGACTATAATTTCAAGAGCAAAAATCTTCATCTTCTTAAGTGTTTCAGCTACAAGTTTTAAAAGAGTTTTTGGGTTTAAAAGATCATTCTTTGTTTGTTTTTAAAGTTTTAAAATTTCAAAGAAAATAGAGTCTTTTGGGAATTAATTTTTGATCTAAATTTCTATATCTATTTGGAGATTTTCCCAAGTGATTTTCTTTGTTCAAAACACTTTATTTTTTCACACTTTAGCTTATCTCTCTATTCTATCTATAGGATCTTATTTTAGTGAGAAAACTTGGTTTGTGGCTGTGCAAACCACTAAGTGTTGTAAACCTTCCATACTTTGTGATACCCCTCTAGTGAGAGGTGATTGTGTTAATATCCTTCTAGTGAGAGGTGCTTGTGAAAGTGGTGATTGAGTATCCCTCTAGTGAGAGGTTGATTGTTGTTTGGCTAAGTGCCTATCCCTCAATTATGAGGTTGATCTTGTTTGGCTTTGTGCCTTGCCTCTAAGTGTAGAGGTTGTATATTTGACAGAGGAGTTTTGTACTCCCAAGTTGTATTTGCCCAAATTCTCAGTGGAGGTTACCTGTGTGGGATGTCCTGTGTGGACGAGTTAGTGGAAATCCTTCTGTGTGAAGGCGAGGATGTAGAGCTGGGTGCTCAAATCTCGAAACATATCCTTGTGTTTGCGTTTATCCACTTTCTCTAACTCTCTCTCTTACATTGTGCATTGTTCATATTGTTCATATCATATACATGCTTGGTTTGATTGTGTGCCCATACTTGTGTTTAACCAAGAGAGCTTCATACAGCATCTCAACTCTTATTTAGAGGAATTTAGAGGAGATAGTCCAGAGCCCTTCACCGGGAATTCGGCTACACTCTTTGGTTACACCAAGTGTGTTTCATTTAGTTTTGGATTCCGCATTATTTGTCATTAGATTAGCCGGACACCTATTCACCCCCCCTCTAGGTGTACTTTCACATATATCATTTTCAATCATGAAAGAAGAGGTGGAGCATGCTATAGTAACACTAGATGGTAAAGCTATACTAGCATGGCAAACATGTGAGTTCAAATCATTTTTCAAAGTTTTATTTTTCTTTGAAACCAAATCTAGTTCTTTTGAAATTGAAGCAATTTTATTTTTTAAAGATTGGTTCTCTTTTACAACAAAATCAACTTTTGAAGATAGAACCTCATTATTCTTCAAAACTTTATCACAATTATTTTTACTTTTCAAAATTTTATTTTCTTTTAGGGTAAGGTCAAATTGGGTTTTCAAAGAATCTCTTTCATTTAAAATCTCAATCTTCTCTTGCAAAACTAATTCAAGTTTAGAAGACAAATCTTTATTTTTTTTCTTTTATTTTAAAAGTTTTCTTTTTCAAAACTTTGTATTTTTCTAACAAGTTTTCACAGACAATAGAAAGTTCTTCGTTCAATGCATCAGCATCAATATAATCATTTCCAGCAGAACTAGCACAATCATCTAAATGAGTTTTCGAGTTTACCTCAAGGGAGTCATTTCCTTGAACCATGTAGCAAGTATGCTCGGACTCATCCACCAAGAGTTCCTTCTCCACATAATTCGTCATTTGTGACTTGGGAGAGGTCAAAATGTTTCACACTGTAAAAGCAGAATCACAATGAGAAAGCATAGAAAGATAATCTTTAAGTGTGTTTCTAAGAACCATTAGGGCTTGTGTATTAGCCTCTATATGCTTGCTATTACCAAGATAAGATTTCTTGGTACTGGTAAGGTACCTATGCAAGCCTAGGGTTTTAAGGTACATGGACATCTTAACTTTCCATACATCAATATTGGAAGTATCATACATGGGAGGGGTCATGAAGTCTATGAGTGTGTGTAAACAAGTAAGTGTGCAAATGTAAAACTAGATTAGCTAACCAAGATCTCACTCCTAGGTGGTTAAACCTAATATCAGGCGCGTAGGCTCTGATACCAATTGAAAGTACACCTAGAGGGGGGTGAATAGGTGTATGGCTAATCTAATGACAAATGATGCAGAATTAAAAATAAATTGCAACACACTTAGCGTAACCAAAGAGTGTAGCCGAATTCCCAGTGAAGGGCTCTGGACTATCTCCTCTAAATTCATCTAAATAAGAGTTGAGGTGCTATGTAAAGCTCTCTTGGTTTAACACAAGTGAGGCACACAAACAATACTAAGCATATATATGATTTGAATATGATGCAATCCAAGATATAAGAGAGAGAGAGAGAGAGAGTTTGAGATAGTGGATCAAACGCAAACACAAAGATATGTTTCGAGGTTCGAGCCACAGCTCTATGTCTCCGCCTTCACACAGAAGGATTTTCACTATAACGTCCACACAGGACTTCCCACACAGGGAATCTCCATCGAGGATTTGGGTAAATACAACTAGGAGTACACAACTCCTCTCTCCAACAAACACAACCTCTACACAAGAGAAAAGGCACAACAACAATCACTTCTACACTTAGAGGGATGGGCACTTAGCCAAATAACAATCACCTCTCACTAGAGGGATAAGGATCAAAGCCAACACTCCAACCACAATCACCTCTACACTTAGAGGGATACCAATACAACTTCCACGCATACCTCTACATAAGAGGGAACTCAAATAAAAGAAGGTTTACAACTCTTGGTGGTCTAACTAAACCACAAACAAATTATCTCACTAAAACTCGATCCTAATAGACAGGATAGATAAATAGCTCAAGTGTGAGAAAATAAAGTGTTTGGAACAAAGAAAACCAATGGTCGACCGCCCGGTCGACCGGCTTCCACCCGAGAGTGGGGTGCTTTCAGTCGGTCGACCGCGCGGTCGACCGGTCGAAGTGGCTGGCCACGTGCACGTCCTCGTGCACATCGGTCAACTGGCCCGGTCGACTGGCCCGGTCGACCGCCAGTGTCTCTGGTTGGGATAATACAGGTTTAAAAACTAGTTAATTTAATACCAGTTAAATCCCATAAATGCACATAAAATCCACAAAAATAAATTCTTATTAGATTTTTGAAATAAAAATATGTGTGACTAAAATTCAACACATATTACAAACTATTTGAACCATTTTTGTGATATTGAAATTTGGCCTTTAAACGAAAATCGTATTTTCTAAAAATCAAACTTTGAAATGGAAAACCGTTTTCTCCAAAACTTGTCTAGAAAAAAAAATATGATATTGAAAAAACTTTGAAGTATATTGTATATGGATAGAATATAATATACATAAAGGATATTATATCTATGTTTTTGACAAGAAATCCAAAATCGGTTAAACCAAAAACCAAAGCCGATAAACTTTAAACTTATGTGTGCATGTGAACTTGAGCATATCAGCACTATCTAATCTTTACAAGAGATCTAAACAATCTAAATTAAATAAATTGAGGTCTTCTTGTCAAGTCGACTCGATCCAAACACGATTCAACGAGCTTGACTCCAACCGAGTACTAGATGCAACGCTCGAGCTATTGAATCAACATGTGAAAGCTCCAAAACTCCTTCGTTGAAGCTAATCACCTACTAGTATCTTAATCAAATATCTGAAACTAAATATCACAATATTATTAGTAAACTATAACTACATGAGTTAATCATCATCAAAACTAGAGTGATGGGCCTTCGGGCCAACAATCACTAATCATCTAACCCCTTACTTGATAATCCACATGAATCTGATTGCCTCTACAAAGCTTTGCACTTACAAGAGCCATTGATGGCTCACGATGATGGATTCTCGCATTTTAACTTGCTAAGTTGCTAACAAGCTAACTCTCTTATTTCATGCATGCTTCTAAGGGTCTTGATGATCTAATGTTTGCATTAGCTTGCTTTCAATGCAAGTTTAAATGTGAAGAACCATTTCATATCCCATGCTTTGTATCGTCTCTTGAAAAGGCCGAGGATTAGTGATGGTTAAGGATCCATGTGCGGCAATTGTCACTAAGAGGGGTTAGCATGATAGTGGAACACTTAGTAGTTGTAGCTATTAATTTTCTTCTCTTTTTCTTTGTTTTCAAAAATATTTCCAAAACTCTTTTATCATTTTTCTATCGATGTTTTTATCACCTTCTTAGTTCACCTTTATTTTCATCTTTTCCACCAAAAGTTCTTCTCTCTTTTCTATTTTATTTTTCAATTTGTTTTACTGATTTAACAATCACTTCTCTATTGTTTTAACTTTGTCAATTTCATCGCCTTCTTCACCAATCACTTCTAGTTTTCTTTTTTTTTTTTAACAAAAAGAACTTGTTAAAAAATGACGTGAACACGAACTATTAATGCTTCTATCACTTCCCATCCCTGTGCATTCAACCTGTATATCCTATATGCTATAACGAAAGTATCGAGGCCTGTCGAATTAAAAAAAATACCAAAATGAATGTGCAAGCCACCAGACTCGCCCTTACCCTCCCCAACCGACGATTGTTTGACAAGTGAACGTCTTTCGTAAACGATAAACTATTTAATGAGGGACGAGTGGTAGGAGCCAACAAACAAATCATAGTGCCAGTTCAGTGAAGTAAAGTTCCGTCTCCCATCCCGAACCTTAAAAAAGTGAAGGGTATGTGTTGTGGGCTCCCTTACTTCGCGCAGAATTCAGAAATGCTGAAATAGCAGAATCCGCTGAAAAGTACATAACATAGTAAATTCTAATGCGATAAAGTTACATAGTATCTATTTTTCTTGCGGTCCGCCGCCTTCTATTTCTATGGGTGCTTATCGGTCACTGGGAGTGGAATACCTAGCCGGGCAGGGGAAACAGAATCTGGAGAAGATAGATCTCGATCTTCTTAAAGTCTTGTTGCATGCAAAAGATCTGTGCCTTTTACGGGTAAGACCCCCTTATTTTGCTCAGCAGCAGCCATGCGCATGTGGATTCTGAGTTGGACAATAGCGAAAGTTGCAGTCTCTTCTACAGTGCCAAAGAGTCCCTGAACTAGACCTGCAACACTAACTTTCTCTCTCTACCATCGTCACTTGCCCCCAACCGTTTCCCGTCCTCTATTGAAACAAAATGGTGAGCGGCTGTCGGTATTGGAAACGTCCTCAGTTCCTTGACTTTTTTATTAAACCTCCAAGGACCCCAGAAAGCCAAAGTAGACATAATTTCACTGATTTACAAAATACAATTTTTGTGCACGGTTTAACCAAACTTTTGATTACAGAACCTTAGCTTTAGATAAGTCTACTCTTACTTGTCTCTCCCTGCTCTAGAGAGCAGGGAGCTTGCTTCTAAAAGTTTGCTGCACAAAGCCAAAAAAAGCCACGAAAACGAGGCTAAATTAGGGTTGTTGGACCTGAATTTTTGCAAAGTTGAATTTCATGCAAGTATTGCCTAGTTCTGCTGCTAGTATTCTATTTTGATTGCCTACATACTGCAATAAGAACTAAGATCAGTAAATTGGATGAATTAATACGGTTTCATTTGCATTTAGGCACATGTAAAATTTCATTCCAATATACTGTATTTTTTTTTGTTGTTGTGATATGAACTGAGGTGTACATATGGCATTCCATATAGCATAGGAAAAACATGCGGGTGATTTACTCGCTTTCCGTGTTATTCTTGTCTATACTGTACACTTGTACAAATCAGACTTAAGGGCATAACTCAATACAGCATAAGATGGGGGAGTCATCACTCTCCCTTAGCTCAAAAGCCACCTCCCAACTCACACAACCCAAGCTTAATAAAAATTGATAGACATTGGCCCCTAGGGACATCTCAGACTCATATAAGAGATTGACCTCAGAAGGAAGTTGTTAGTACCAGACTCTTATCAAATCGGTGTCTAAGGTTGGGAATTAAAAGGTTATGCCTCGAAGATCCAGTGGTTTGGCTTAATTAAGACCCGTTGCTTATGCACGAATACCTCCCATTGTATTTTTCCCCTTCCTGGCCGATTAACTCGTGGTCTGATACTGCAATATCCCTCTCCTGGACAGTCAACCAATTAGGAGTCATTTAGGTCTAAGTCAACTCTAGTATGGGCTTAATGTTGATTTTTTTTTCTTTTTGTTTATTTGTTTGCTTTTTCTTTTTTTCTTGTGTTTGTTTATGAAATGGATTTCAACAACAATAATTTTTTCAATCCTAATAAGAATCCATATTTCACCCCAATCTCATTTGACTCGGATAACTCCAACTCGACTTTGTATAACATGAACCAATCGAATAAGCTAGATTGGATTTATCCGACTCAATAAAACCCAAATTCCCAATCCTATAACAATAATTTTCAAAATAATTTTCACTCTTCATAGAGTCAATGGGGATTCACCTCCCCTGAGTCAAATCTTCAACCATATTGTCTACAATTTTCACAATATTTATTCTTCAATTTTGTTTCCTATAGTCCTTCTCCAAAACCACCAATTGAAGGAAAATTCGAGTTAGAAAAGAGTATCAAAGTTGTACAAGATGCTTGAGTCCCAACAAAACAAGCTCGACTCACAATATTCACAAACTTTTTCACATCATGCTTCGTATACTCTTTTTCTACAATAACCTATAGAAGAAAAATCTGAGTTAGAAAAGAGTATAGGGGTCATATAGGAAGCTGAGCGACAATTTTCAGAAAATGTTGGACTCCCCAATTCCATCGTATGTTCAAGATTCATGCTCAATCCCACCTATTCAAAATGAAAAAACATCAGTCCTAGAAATGAGTATAGAACTCTTGTATGAGACTGAGCGACAATCTCAAAACATATTGGACTCACAATCTTCAAAATTTTTTCAAAACCATGATCCATACACTCTCTTTCTAGAACAACTATTTGAAAAAAATCTGAGCTAGAAAAGAGTAGAGAAATCTTACATGAGATCGCGCAACAATTTCAAAAATCTTCTACCGTATCAATCTATAGGTTAGAAGCACAACTGAGTCAATTGGGTAATATTTATAGAAATGAGAAAAACTCTCTTATCAACCTTTGACTAATCCAAATATCTTTTACTCTATTGATCTGGCCTAGGAATCATGTTGTTTTGAAAATCAAGATTCAATTTCAGCACACCCATTTGAACTTGACCAAAGGTAAAATTTTGAGATCAACATTAACATTTTGGTAAGTCATCTCTTTTTTGAGATTGAACTTGAGTATAAATGTGATCCTGAACCCCAATAAGGTAATCCAATCTCATTGCTTGACTCAATAATGACTCTAACGTCTTTACCTGATTTTCATCACTTCTCCGAGTCAGTATTAGATCATGTGCCCGTTTATCATGAAATTGAATCACCCATCTTTTATAATTAACATATTAAACTTGACCAATACCATAATTTTGAAAATCTCATTGACAAATTAACAAGTTCTCATTTTTATAAAATTGAACTCAATCATGATTGTGACCCGGATTCTCAAATTTGTGATCTTGTTCAAATTCCTAAATCAATATCTACTCCTATTTTATTACCCAATTTGAGCAGCATTTTAGTGCAAGTTTTTATTTCCCATACCTGTCATTTTTGAAAGTGAATCACTATTCTTGGAAAGTCACATTCCACTATGGAAAAATGAATGTGCACTAGAGTTTCAACTTCTTAATTTGAACTCGTTTCCTGAATAAATTTTGACTCCAAAATCATTACTTGATTTTAATAAATTTCCTTAGTCAGTATTAGTTCTTATACCTCCTAAGTCTAAATCAATCATTCCATTATTTCACACTCCACTTAGGGACAAAGATGTTGATAAAAAATGACTCTAAAATTATTTTAAAAATTTGAAATTAGATGGGGTAAAATTTTAATACAAATCATTCATGTATACATCATAATAGTGGGCTATTAGAAAAATCATTGGTGGATTCTTGTGAGCTCTACGCAATTTTTATTGGGCTGCATTTCGTGCACCGATCAGACCTCCACCGGAACCACTACTTTGAGGTGATTTTTCGTTCCCTCTGTATTTTTATGCAAACATACATTCACGATGCATTGAAGACAATGCGTGAGATAAGTATGGGGGAGGGTCTACTAACGAAAAGTTTTTAGATTTTCTTTCGTTTTTACTTCTTTTAGGATATTTGTAGAAATCTCCATTTTGTATAGGATTTTCTCTTTCTTTAAAAATTTTTTGAAACAAGAGACAAAGTTTTGATCTATTTTTAAGAAAATTAAGACAATTATAGAAACTAAAGAAATCTTAATTATGACATTTTAAACCTAGTTGAAATAATGGATCTTATTTAAAATTATAAGTTAAATAAGAAAGATTGGAGAGATAATTTTATCTTGAATTTTTTCCTTAGAGATATGTACTTAACACTTACACATTTTTTGGGTTGAAAACAAAGACCTAAAATACCCTAAAACAAAAATAAATAAATATATATATATATGATATATATGAATAAAAAACTCACTTATTAAAGCTGGACAACTATGCCTCAAGAAGCAGGATTATTCATGTCCAACGGCTGTCAAAGGAAACAAATAATTCTCCTAAATTTTTTGGCCTTGTTTACTCGAGTCCATTAGCCCAAGGGATGTTTTCTCATCTAGTGCGTTAAGATTATCTGATTTGGGAGTCATCGGCTAAAGACTCGCTATGGGGATAAATTGGAAAGCCTAGAAAAACTAAGGGAAGAAAAATAAAATATTATATAAATAAATGGCTTGTTAATTGGAGTTGAAATCTCAAAAATCTGCACTATCACAAAGTACATATTATCTAGATTTTATGAAGGATAAACCATTCAATCCAATTTTGAATTCTTACTTTAATTGATGACAAGATCCTGCTTCAAGGCTAAGTTTAAGAAAGAATAATTTTTAGTGAACTTATGACCTTAGATCACTTAATTTTGACAAAAAATATTTCGTAAACTTTTCCCCTTTCGAAAAGCTTTTACAAGCACTAACTTTTGTTTTCTTTCTTCATGGGTTTTGTGGGTGTAATCGGCTGAAAATTCTCAAAAGATAAGCCTCCTCTAGGGGAAACCTAGAAGTTTAACGGGCTTGTTGCACACGCTCAGTGCAATCCTGTCACCTGTGAAAAGTGGTGTAATAACATTCTTAATTTAGTTTTTTTCCCCTTATTTTGCTCGGGACGAGCAAAGTTAAGTGTCGGGGTATGATTAATCTACTATTCAACATCATCATATCGCATTTTTCTACCGAGTTATGAATAAAACATCGCTTCTGAACTGTGTTTTGGTCAATTTTTAGATAATCAAGAGTTCAAGGGCAAAGTCAAAATAAGAGCCTAATTATACCTAATTTCGGGTAATTAAATCATAATTCTTGAAGACCAAGATAGAGAGGTTTTACAAGATATATTAGACTCAGAATTGAAGACGAATCTGAAAAAATGGATCCAAATTACCCAAAACCAGAAACATCTAGAAGATCCTCGCAGTTAGACGAAGCCACAGAGTGAAACCAGGAACCTGGGTCCTTGGTATGGTGGGCCCACGCGTTGATTTTCAATGTGTGGCCTCGTCTCACCTTTCAGATGGTTTTTTCGGTTATAAATACTGCAATTTCAGACTAGAGACAGGGTTGGAGAGCTGTAGGTTAGGGTTTTCTCTCATTTAATATAGAGCAGTGTAGTGTTCTTCCTCTTCTTCTTTTGTATTTTATTTTATTTTATATCATGTGTTAGGGCAGAGCTTGATTCAGGAGAGAAAAAGAGAGATTGATGTAATAAATAGATAGTGACAATCTATGAAAGCTTTCTCCTTTCCATCATAGTTTCTTCTCTAACCTCTAACATGACTAGGCAACTTTCTTTCATGGCAATCTAACTACTAACCTCTAATCATCTAACTTGTTACTTGATAATCCACGAGAATCTAATAGCCTCTACAAGGCCTTGCGCTTGTCAGAGCCATTGATGGCTCATGATGATGGATTCTAACATTCTAACTGGCTAACAAGCTAACTCTCTTATTTCATGCATGATCCTTATAGTTTTGATCATCTAATGTTTGCATTATCTTGCTCTTGATGCAAGTTTGAATGTGAATAACTAAATTATGTGCCATGCTTTGATACATCTCTTGAAAAAGTCAAGGACTAGTAAAGGTTAAGGATCCATGTGAGGCAACTATCACTAAGAGGTTAGCATGATTAGTGGAGCACTTAGTAGATAGTAGCCATGAATTTTTTTTTGTTTTTCTTTTGTTTTAAAAACCGATTTCAAAACTCTTTTATCATTTTTCTATCGTTGCTTTCCACTCTTTCTTAATTCACTATTGTTTTCATCATTTCCACCACAAGTTCTTCTCTTTTTCATTTTTTAAATTACTTCACCGCATTTTCGCTTTGTGTTTTACTTCACAAGTTTCTTGTTTCTACTTCACTTCTATTTTCTTGTTTTGTTTTATTGATCCCACACTACTTCTTTATTGTTTTCACTTCTCTGATTTCCTCCCCTTCTCCAGCTATCACTTCTAGTTTTCTTTTCTTTTCTCTTTCTTTAACAAAGAAGAAATTGTTAACAATACAACGTGAACACGAAATGTTAAAATTTAAATCGCCTCTCGTTCTTGTGCATTTGACCCATATAGCCTTTATGCTATAACGGAAGTACCGAGGAAGCCAAAGCACTATACTTAAAATACAGATTTTAACTACACACTTTTTCGTGCACGGTTCCCCTTCGATCAGTCTACTGCTGATCTACTACGCTACCACAGCGCAACTCCGATTAACAGAAATTTCACTACAGTTCAAACTTCAGGATCTGGGCATGCTGGTTCAGAGGAGTCAGAAAGCTGCTTAACGAGTGGTAAGTGAAATACACCTAGGTCAGAAAGCTGCCTAACGAGTGGTAAGTGAAATACACCTAGGGGGTGAATAGGTGTACTAGCTCATCTAATGACAAATAATGTGAAATTAAAACTCATTGCAACACACTATGTGTAACCAAAGAGTGTAGCAGAATTTCTCGTGAAGGGCTCTGGACTATCTCCTTGAGATTCCTCTAGATTAAGAGTTAAGGTACTATATGAAGCTCTTTTGGTTCAACACAAGTATGGACAACACACAAACTATATCTAGCATATGAATATATGCAATATAAAGCAATGCAAGATTAAGAGAGATAGAATTAAGAGATAGTGGATCAAACGCAAACAATAAGATATGTTTTGAGGTTTGAGCCACTGCTTTATATCCCCGCATTCACAAAGAAAGATTTCTACTATGTCCACACAGGATCTTCCACAAAGGAACCTTCACCAAAGAATTACAACTTTACACACGGAGTATACTACTCTACTCTCAAGCACAAATCACCTCTGCACAAGAGGGATACGTACGAAGTCAACATACAATCACTTCTACACAAGAGGGACAGGCACAAAGCCAAAACACAATTACCTCTACACAAGAGGGATAGGCACAAAGCCAAAGCAAAGAAGAGATTACAATCTTGGTGATCCAATGATCACAAACAAATCTTGGTGATCACAATAGACCACAAACAATTTTTCTTACAAAAACAAGATCCTATAGATAGGATTAGAGATGATAGCTCAAGTGTGAGAAAACAAGGTGTTTGGAAAAGAGAATAACAAAGAAAAACACTTAGAAAAAATACTAGATAAATTGTAAATAATGATCAAAATCAATTTTCCAAAGACTTCCTTTTCATTGATTTTTTCTAATACTTTGAAAAAAAATAAAAGATAAAGATTTTAGGCTCAAAAACTTCTTTTCAACTTGTTGCAAAACTCCTGAAAATATGGGAAGAATAGCTCTTGAAAATCTTGGTGATCAAGAGATCACAAACACTCTCTTTGCAACTCTCTTACAAAAACCCTATAGAGAAATGTAAACTTGAAATTCAAGGGTGTAAGTGAAGTGAAAATCAGAAAGCGAGATTTTAAGAATAGAAAAACTCAAATAAAACATTAAACATAAGAGCACAAAAACAAACTTGAAACTTTCTCTTTGAAAGCAAAAACTAGATTTTCAATATAATTTGTTCTTGTGAAATATTCAATCCCAATTACCCTTTATATAGGTTTTAGAAAAACACTTTTAAAATATTTTTACCAGGTCTAAAGAGGAAGAAATTGACCTTAAAAATTTAACTGTCCTCATTTTAAAAGAAACATGTTTTAAAACAGTTTTTAAAGGAGCTAGCTGTTACTGTCAATCTGGCAGTCTATTGGTCAATTTAGAGCATAGTTTTCAGGCCTAAAACATCAGAATTTAGAAATAAGTATATTTGGAATAATTTGTAAATATTTAAATGTTCTTTCTAATGCAACTTAAAGCAACTCAATATCATGTCGGAGTAGAACGTTATAAATAAAATACTGAAAGATGTCAAATTAAAAAACTGTAAACTATTTTCAGAACAAGAATAGACTCCAACCCAACATTTGACATCTTTAACATTTGAATCAGAAAATGATTATTGAATGTGAAATGTAGCCCTGAAAGTTATCTTTGAAATGAAATTTAATTCATATTAATTGAATATAAGAATAAAATCTTATGACAAATTTAAAAGGGTATCGAGCAGATTAGCAGAACAGTCAGCCGCCCGGTCGACCGAGAAAACTCGATATATGTGTACTTGAAATTCAAAACCGGTTAAACCAAAAATCAAATGTATTGAACTTGTGTGTGTGTGTGAACCTGAGCATATCAACACTAGTCTATCTCACACAAGATCTAAAAACAAACTAAACTAATCAAACCGAAGTGTTCTTATACAACTTCTTCTCCAAATCGACTCAATCCAAACACGATCCAAAAAGCTTGACTCCATCCATCCGAGTGCTAGATGCGATCTTGATGCACGAGCTCTTGAATCTACATGTGTTAGCTTCAAAACTCGTTTGTTGAAGCTAAGCACCTACTAAGATCTTGATAGTAAATCTGAAACTATATAAACACAAGATCAATAGTACTATAACTATATAAGTTAATCATCATCAAAACTAGCGTGATGGGCCTTTGGGCTAACAATCTCACCCTTTTTGATGATGACAAAACTCATGGAGTTATATATGCATGGTTTAAAGATAAGCTTCATAGAAGCTCCCCCTTAACTCAAGCATAGCAATAAATAGTTAGATATTCAATGAAATGCATAAAGTAAACAAAACATATATGCATAAATACTAATATTAAGCATGCATTTATAAACTCACTAAATTTTTCTCCCCTTTTTATCAATTCATCAACAAAGGGGTGAGGACAATCAAACAATAAAGATGTATATGTAATATACATTCATGAAGAGGAGAGACGATAAGTTAGCTCCCCCTGCATACATGCGTTACATGATGAAGGGATGAGCAGATCCTAATCCACATAAAGTATAATATACAATGTATAAACAGAGATGTTAAGCTCCCCCTACACACATGTATTATATGACGAAGAGAGGTCAAGCTCTTCAATATGAAAAGTACACCCAACATGAATCTATATATGGAGGAGATGTTAGGCTCCCCTTGCATATAGGCAATATATATCAACAAATTTTGAAACCACTTTCAAAAACAAATTTTTGAAATTTCTTGAAGTCAACAAAATAAATTATGATACCAATGAAATCAAATAGTAGTTGACAAAAACAATTGTTGCTTCCACTTGAATTTTTTTTTTAAGATACCAATAGTACATTATGATACCAGTTGAAGGTGAAACATGAAGTACATTTTGATACCAAATAAATACTAATTGAAATCAATGCATAAACTTGTAATGTTACCAATTAACATTTGGAATAAAATTAAGCTTAACATAAACATAATTTGTACTTTAAAAATGTAAAGATATTGTAAAATACAATCAAATCATATATATGTATGTATTAAAATAGAAATACCAATTGAAATTTGAAGCATACATATATAAGAAACACATATGAGTATACAAAAGTAAAATTTCATGAAGATCATATGTATAACTCATACCTTCCACCCTATTCATACACAAGTTTAAAACTTATTCAATAAGGGTATACAAGGCATGGCCTCCTAACTATCCGCCCTTAGATGGTAGGGGTTTTCAAAATCATGATTTGAAAATATTTTAGCATAGTTTGAAAACTCTACCAATTGAAGAATAAAGACTAGTTTTAAAGATAATTTTGTAAACTAGTACGAAATCCTTCAAGTAAGAAATAAAACCTGAATAATGAGAACATGAAAATCACACATTAATTGACACTCAAAGTCTATAAAGCAGAAGAGATTATCATAAATCTAATATCATGAGTAAACAAGATGATGTAGAGTGCAAAATCATGTAATAAGTATAATAATGAAGATAGGCAATGAAGCTCATATGAAATTTCTTTACAAATATGAACATCATAAAAATTCAATTTAATCAAAACAAAACAAGCTTCAAGGTATATGTATATTTTGTCTAAACTAGAGTATACTTAAATATCCCAAATATAAATGAGTCCATAATAGCACATTGCATGAAATGCAAGTGACTCTGGGATAGACATATATATCTAAAGTTTTGAACAAAAATTGATATATACATGAAGCTAAGCACATTTTTATGAAAATATGTGCAAAAATAGGGAATACATGTTAAGATACAAAAATCATCAAAACAAGATTATACAAGTACATGTAATGATTACAAATGAGCAATGAAGTACAAACACATAATAACCAATTGTAGCTCACTACTTGTACAAGTATATACACAAGTTTTTAAAAAAAACTATATCTAAACAAGTAATCACCACATTTATCACAAAACAAATATGATCATTATAGTAAATACACGTGCTTTAGAGCTAGCAAATATATAGTAGTCAAATAATAGTGAGAACATAAAATATAAATCCATCTGAATATGGGTGTATCTCAAAGACTATCTATGTATATCACATGTCTAATAACGTTGCATTTAATATAATAAACATTAAAATCACAAGATATGCTAAAAACATTTATATGAAAGCATATAAACAACATAAGGAGTTAGTGATAGTTACCAAATCATATGAACTATTCTCTAAGTCTCCAAACTATGGTGGTCCTCCCACCAATTATCATTGAAGGTGATGCTTCCAATGTAGTGTCCATCAAGCTCAAACGCATCCACCATCAAGGCACCATACCTCTCACGTCATGTGAGAGCCTACACCTACATCAAACACAATAGGGGTGAATTTTAGTACCCATATCCTTTTGGTCCATATGGGTTAGCACCTTTCCTAACCCAAACAAATTTATTTACAAAATTTGAAACATTTGTTCTATCATAACAAAATTTTGTAAGGTGGCTCGTACGTCAACAATGTGTACAAGTGTACACTGAGCATACATGGTGTCATGTGTGTGATTATGATGAGCATGTGTATGCCGTGTTTGGTGTGCAAGAATATGTGAAACTTATTTCTTTTGAAATATAAATTCTAATTTCTTATGATCCATAGCACATTGGCTCAAAGTAGAGCGTAAACAATTTACACTTTTCTTCAACATGCAAATATCAATATTAATACTTGAAGAAGAAGTAGAGCTTGCAACATGTTACCAATTGAAATACACCTAGAAGGGGGTGAATAGGTGTACTATCTAATCTAGTGACAAATGATGCGGAATTAAAACTCAATTGTAACACACTATGTGTAACTAAAGAGTGTAGCCGAATTTCTCGTGAAGGACTCTGGACTATCTCCTCGAGATTCCTCTAGATTAAGAGTTAAGATGCTATATGAAGCTCTCTTGGTTCAACACAAGTATGGGTAACACACAAACTATACCTAGCATATGAATATGTGCAATATAAAGCAATGCAAGATATAAGAGAGATAGAGTTAAGAGATAATGGATCAAACACAAACAATAAGATATGTTTTGAGGTTCGAGCCACTGCTCTACGTCCCTGCCTTCACACATAAGGATTTTCACTATGTCCACACAGGACCTTCCACAAAGGGACCTTCACCAAGGAATTATAACCCCGCACTTGGAGTACACTACTACACTCTCAAACACAATCACCTCTACACAAGAGTGATAGGTACAAAGTCAAAACACAATCACTTCTACACAAAAGGGATAGGCACAAAGCCAAAGAAAAGAAGAGATTACAATCTTGGTGATCCAATGATCACAAACAACACTTGGTGATCATAATAGACCGCAAACAATTTTCCTTACAAAAAACAAGACCATATGATAGGATTAGAGATGATAGCCCAAGTATGAGAAAACAAGGTGTTTGAAAAAGAGAATACTAAGAAAAACACTTGGGAAAAATACTAGATAAATATGTAAATAAAGATCAAAACTAATTTTCTAAAGACTTCTTTTCTTTGATTTTTTTCAACACTTTGAAAACAAATAAAAGATAAAAGTTTTAGGCTCAAAAATTTCTTATAAACTTGTTGCAAAACCCTTGAAAAGATGGGAAGAATAGCTCTTGAAAATCTTGGTGATCAAGAAATCACAAACACTCTCTTTGCAACTCTTTTACAAAAACCCTATAGAGTAAAATATAAACTTCAAACTCAATGATGTAAGTGAGAGTGAAAATCAGAAAGCGAGATTTTAAGAACAAGAAAACTCAAATAAAACATTAAAAATAAGAGCACACAAACAAACTTGAAACTTTCTCTTTGAAAGCAAAAACTAGATTTTCAATATAATTTGTTTTGTGAAATATTCAGTCCCAATGACCCTTTATATAGGTTTTAGAAAAATACTTTTAGAATAGTTTTACCTGGTCTAAAGAGGAAGAAATTGACCTTAAAAATTTAAATTTTCTCGTTTTTAAAGAAACATGTTTTAAAACAGTTTTTAAAGGAGCTAGCCGTCACTGCCAATCTGGTAGTCTGTTGGTTAATTTAGAGCACAGTTTTCAGGCCTAAAATATCAGAAGTTAGAAATATGTATATAGGAATAATTTGTAAATATTTAAGTTTTCTTTCTAATGCAACTTAAATCAGCTTAACATCATGTCAGAGTAGAAAGTTATAAATAAAATATTGAAAGATGTCAAATCAAAAAACTGTAAACTGTTTTCAGAACAAGAATAGACTATGTAACTCAATATTTGACATCTTTAACTTTTGAATCAGAAAATGATTATTGAATATAAAATGTAGCCCTGAAAGGGATCTTTGAAATTCAATTTAAATAATGTTAATTAAATATAAAATAAAAAGTTATGATTAAAAATTTATAAGGGTGTTGAGCAGATCATCAGAACGGTCGGCTGCCCAGTCGACCGAGAAACGAGAAAACCCAATTTCTGTGTGCTTGAAATCCAAATCCAGTTAAACCAAAAACTAAATGTATTGAATTTGTGTGTGTGTGTGTGTGTGTGAACTTGAGCATATCAACACTAGTCTATCTTACACAAGATCTAAACACAAACACAAACTAAACAAACCGAAGTCTTCTTGTAGAACTCCTTCTCCAAGCCGACTCGATCAAAACATGATCAAAAGAGCTTGACTCCATCCGAGTGCTAGATGTGATCTTGACGCGCGAGCTTTTGAATCTACATGTGTTAGCTCTAAAACTCCTTTGTTGAAGCTAAGCACCTACTAAGATCTTGATAGTAAATCTGAAACAATATAAAACAAGATCAATAGTACTATAACTATATGAATTAATCATAATCAAAACTAGAGTGATGGGCCTTTGGGCCAATAGTAAGATGAGTGCTAAGTGGCGTGCACAGGCAACCATATGTGTATCGATAAATCTGAATCAAAAAGCATGTATTGAAAATCTTGTCGTTAGCATAGACACACACGAGTAGGTAATGAGTCATCAAGTGAAGTAAATATGGATAAATCAGTTAAACAAACCCAAATTATAGATCTGTGAGATTAGTACGTTAAAAGATAATCCAAATAAGAATACCCACATATATATACCTTATACCTCACGTCACCATAGCCCGAGTTTACACAACTAGAGTTGTCTCCTAAACAAAGAAAATAACATAAAACCAATAAAATCGATAAAATTGAATGCAGATAAAATCAGTTGTACAAGCTCAGTTTATAGCTGCATGAGACTAGTATGTTAAAGGAACAATCCAAATAAGAAAATCCTTATATTTATACCTTATCCCTCATGTCACTATAATTTTAGTGTATAAAACCCGAATTGCAAACGACATGACAAACAATTAATTAGCATTTTTTTTTATTACTTGTCTGACTCATGTATTTGGGTATGTGTTCTGGCATACGTTCCAACCCACGTACATTTATATATGAGTAAATCAAGGTTGGTTATTGAAAACTGATGATGAAACTAACGAATTATATTTACAATGGGTCCCATGCATACCCGGACCCCCACCGAGGGTGTTTCGGTTGCTAAGCTGAAACTCACCGTGAAACGAAGGGAGAAGGGTCATATGTATATGCCCTTGGAATGAGGTAGTAATCAGAGTGCCAGCACACCCTGTGGAACACCTGGAGACCCACAGGTAGAACAAAAGTTTTATTTGCGCAACATACCTAATACCATTGTAAATACAATCACCAATTGAAGTCCATCTGTTTCCCCCGACCCGATGTAAGTTATCTTTTTATTATAGATTATTATATAATTATCAATTTACGGGCATACAAGAGCACTATAGGTGGAACATGGCTGGTGTTGGAGTATGGGAGTAAAAAAGTACATGAGTAACAGGATATTAATTATTGGATTTTCGTAATGTGATAATCATAAGTGAAATGTTAATATAGCAGGTGTCAAGTGATAACATAACAGGTGGCAGGTGGCAGATGTCAAGTGATAACAGTCAAATGATAGCACAGTAGATATTAACTGTCGTATAACACAATAAGGAAAAGCGATACCGATACAAAAGATCTGTACAAATACCGAAAAATAATATAGTTCTTGAAAAACAGTATAAGTAAAAATTTCAAACTCTTCATAATCACAATATTAATAAGTATAAATTTAGCAATTAAGTAAGCAAGCAAACATGAATAAAGTTAGCGGGCAGACAAGTGAACATCCAAGTGGAGCTAAGTAAGACTGGACAGAACTCATAAAGCTCCGAGCTTTTTTTCAATCTTTTCGAAGATTTCACTATTGAAATGGCTCCAAAACCCAAGCAAACCATAGCTCCTTTAAGTGCTGCCACTGTGCCAACCACTGTGGGTGACTCTTCTTCTCAGGAAGCACCCATTTCTGGTAAGTTAAATGGCTTTCGCCATTAGAACACAAAGAGATATCATCTCTTAACTTCTTTTTGAAGTCTCAAAACTTCTATTGAAGTTGAGCAGTCGATGCGGACCTCACAGGTTCGCATTTCATTTGTGAATGCGATCCTCACGTTGATGAACGGGCTGCGGGTCTGGTTTGGGACCCAAAGGTCACTGAAAATTTTCAGTCGTGAATGTCCTTTAAACTCGAATATTGTGTTAGATACTTGTCTTGCTCGGATTGCATTTGAGATTCACGCCGCGAATTAAGGTCATTAAGGGGCTTTTAAGAAGGGCCTTGAGGTTCACACCGTTAATTAAGGTCCTTGGAAGGCCTATAAAAAGGCTAAGAGTCACTTAAAAGTCATTCTTTTTTACTATCTTCTTCCTCAGGCTCGTATCTGAAGAACTTTCAAAGTTCTGGAATCTTCAAAAGAACCCAAAACTTTAATGCATTTCACAATCTTCTTCAAAGATCATTGCTATCAAATGACTCCAAAGTCAAAGAATATCACTTCCTCTTCCGACACTATTATTGCTGCAATCCTGATGGATGGCACTCCTCCTCAAAAGGTCCTTTTATCAGGTAGAGAATAGTCTTCGCCATTCTCACACTCTATAAGACATTGTCTTCTTAAAGCTTTCGCCATTACTGAACATAAAAAGACACTGTCTCTTAGATTCTTTCTTAAGTTTCAAAACTTCTTTTGAAGTTGGTTGATGAGCAGAACGCGAATTTGGTGATCTTTAAGTTTTAATCATGTTGATGCAATTTTTGCATCCTAGCGAGTTTCGCGTTTTGAGATCTTAGATGGAAGCCAAGCGAGCTTCGCGTTTTGAGATCTTAAATCTGGGTTTCGTTCAGCATAAGATTAGCGTTTGAGTCTCAAGATTTAGACAATTTCTAAGTTTGTAGTTCAGAAGTGAACTTCATGTGAGCCTCGTGTTTCAACCATTGGACGCAGGTCCCATGTATTGGGCCCCGCATTTGAGTTTCAATATTTTGACATGTTTTTGTCTTCACAAAATTAACCCCAGGTTTTCCCTTTTCGCAGGCCTTGTCTATATTGGCGGTGCTGACTCCACTATCTACTTCAACCTATGGAAGATAATTGCTACATTCATCGAAGTAAACAAGAAACGACAAGTTCATTCGATTGGCAACCACTCAGGAAGTTAGAGTTTCTCTTCAGAGATGGTATCAAAGAGGGCGAAAGAGATCTGTACGATGAAGACAAAAATTGGATTTGTCAAGTTTGGACCTCCTTGGAGTATCATTGGTTTGCATCTGGATAATGTCAGACATGATGCACCGGGATGGTCTCAGATCTTCCCTTCATGAATCATGTTCAAGTAAGTAACCGCAACAAGCATGCTGTATTTGAAGGTCACAGGAAGGAGAACATTACCAGTGTGGCCTCAGATTCTCCCTCCACTAATCTTGTTTAAGGAAGTGACCGCAACAGAGGACACATACTCATTGGATAACTTTCTTGTGGAAAAATCTTTCATTAAGCAAAGGATTATGGCTTTGTGTTGGTCGGGTGGAATCATAATGTTCCACTAAATTTCGACCTCAAGGAACACCATTGTTCTCAAAAGGAGAGAAAATGGATCTACTGTTCTACGTGTAGCTCATTACGAAGAAGCTTTTGTCAGAAGAAGAATTACAGGTCCAAACCCTGGCTACGGTCGAAAAGGCATGCTGAAGGGATTTTCAACATTTCAAGGAGCAAATACAATCTCTCGCTGAGCAAGAGTTACTTTTGTATTTACTTTGCAGCACTCTATCTTATTTGAATAAGGGAGTATTTGGATCACTTTTACAATTTTAACATGAACAATAAAAGTGATAATTTTACCCTCATCTTGTCTTTATTTCTTTTTTTGTTTGAAAATAGATAAGTGAAAGTGATTGAGTTTGATTACTTTAGTGATGATTAACATAGTAACTCGTAATTTGGTAATTGATTAAGGAATTTGACAAAGTTACTGTTAGAGGTGTGATGTTTAACATGACAGGGATTGAATTCGTGATTTGAATGTTTTTTGTGGACTTGCTATTCTATTGATGAGAATAACAAGTAGAGTTTGATCCGCTAAGAGATTTAAGGAGATTTTTGCCGTCAATGGTGTAATATTAACATGAAGTGTTTGTATTTGCAATTGGAAGCGAATTGAGCTATCAGAGGTGTGATATTAACTTCATAAGGATATATGTGCTACAGGTCCGATATTAACTTAGCATCAAGGAGATCTCATTTTCATTGAGAAAACTGAGAAAATTACTGTCATAAGTTTAGTGTTAACTTGATAGTGAGATGAATGCTAGAGGTGCGATATTACTTAGTATTAAGCTTCTCGATTTCAATCAGAGAGTTAGAGGAAAGATCATTGTCATACATGTAGTATTTAACTTAATAATGAAATGGATGCTATAGGTGTGATATTTAACTTAGCATTGAATGCCTTGTTTTCATTGAGAAAATGAGAAAACCATTGTCATAGGTATATATTAATTTAACAAGGATTTATATTGTTATATGAGCAATTTTGGTCAGAGGTGTAGTGTTTAACGTGATCGAAAAATTTTGCGATTTGTGCAATTTAGTTGGCCCGTCATTCTATTAAAGAGAATTGACAATTTAAAATTTTGTTCGCTTGGGATATTAAGGGAAATCACTGTTAGAGGTATAATGTTAACCTAATAACAATTTTGATTGTGATTGAGCAATCTTGGTTAGAGGTGTAGTATTTAACTTGACCAGGGAATTTTGCGATTTGAGCAATTTTAGTGGATTCGTCACTCATATTGAAGAGAATTGACAAGTTAAGATTTTATCCAGTGGAGATACTGTTAAAGGTGCAATGTTAACCTAACAGTGGGGTATATCAGAGGTATAATATTAACATGACAAGTTTGCTCTATGATTATCTCATTGGGGAGACAATTACAACCTTTTTTTGGTCTTACCATTCCATGGACGGGAATTAGCAAGGAATTTTAGAGGGGAAGGCGAGATCAGGTCCCTTAGGATTTTGTAGCAAATCCTCAGCTATTGACAGATTTGGTATGCCTTTACCAACCACCTTTTTAGTTGGGCTTGCTATGCTATTCCCCTCAGCATGATGAGTTATCGAAGATTTTTAGTTGGGCTTAAATGCCAACTATTTCCTCTATTCTTTAGCTGTCAAAGGCATTGGATGTAGTGTAGTGTGCCTCCTGCAAATAAGCCAGAGGGGCCATAGAGGTAGACATGAATTCCACGAGGGTATTGTTGGATATTAGCTTCTTCATGGAGTCCTCTTTGATCCACATTTGTTTGCCATATTTTGATATGAGTGTAGAAACAATAGAAAGGTTCCGCAAAGATGCATCGCGAACCTTCTTCAATGGGTTTTGAAATACATCTAGAGGGGGTGAGTAGGTGTACTAGATAATCTAGGACAAATGATGTGAAAAATAAAACTCAATTGCAACACACTATATGTAACCAAGAGTGAGCCCGAATTTCCCGTGAAGGGCTCTAGAACTACTCCACGAGATTCCTCTAAATTAAGAGTTGAAGTGCTATATGAAGCTCTCTTTGTTCAAAACAAGTATGGGCACACACAAACTATATCTAGCATATGAATATGTGCAATATAAAGCAATGCAAGATACAAGAAAAAAAAGAGTATAGGGATAGTAGATCAAACGCAAACAACAAGATATGTTTCAAGATTCAAGCCACTGCTCTACGTCCCCACCTTCACACAGAAGGATTTTCACTATGTGTCCACACAAGACCTTCTACAAAGGGATTCATTGAGGAATTACAACTCTACACTTGGAGTACACTATTCCTCTCTCAAATACAATCACCTCTACATAAGAGGGATAGGCACAAAGTCAAAACACAATCACCACCACATAAGAGGGATAAGGCATAAGGCCAAAGTTCAAACACAATCACCTCTACACAAGAGGGATAGACACAAAGCCAAAGCAAAGAAAAGATTATAATTTTAGTGATCTAATGATCATAAATAACACTTGGTGGTCACAATAGATCACAAACAATTTTTCTCACAAAAATAAGATCCTACAGATAGGATTAGAGATGATAGCTCAAGTGTGAGAAAATAAGGTATTTGGAAAAGAGAATAACAAAGAAATACCAGATAGATATGTAAATAAAGATCAAAACTAATTTTTCAAAGACTTCCTTTTCTTTGATTTTTCCAACACTTTGAAAACAAATAAAAGATAAAGATTTTAGGCTCAAAAACTTCTTTTATACTTGCTACAAAACCCTTGAAAAGATGGGAAGAATAGCTCTTGAAAATCTTGGTGATCAAGAAATTACAAACATTCTTTTTGCAATTATCTTACAAAAATCCTATAGAGTAAAATGTAAACTTGAAGCTCCAGGATGCAAATGAGAGTGAAAATCAGAAAGAGAGATTTTAAGAAGAGAAAAACTCAAATAAAACTTTGAATATAAGAGCATAAAAGAAAACTTAAAACTTTTTCTCTTTGAAAGCAAAAACTAGATTTTTAATAGAATTTGTTGTTGTGAAATATTCAATCCCAATGATCCTTTATATAAGTTTTAGAAAAATACATTTAGAATAGTTTTACTTGGTCTAAAGAGGAAGAAATTGACCTTAAAAATTCAACTTTTCTCGTATTAAAAGAAACATGTTTTAACACAGTTTTTAAAAGAACTAGCTGTTACTGCCAATCTGGCAGTCTGTTGGTCAAATTTGAGCATAGTTTTCAAGCCTAAAATGTCAGAATTTAGAAATAAATATATAGAATAATTTATAAATCTTTAAGTTTTCTTTCTAATGCAACTTAAATCAATGCCATATCATTTCGAAGTAGAAAGTTATTAATAAAATACTGAAAGATATCAAATCAAAAACTGTAAACTGTTTTCAGAACAAGAATAGACTTCAACCTAATATTTGACATCTTTAACATTTTAATCAGAAAATGATTATTGAATAAGAAATGTAGCCCTAAAAGTTATCTTTGAAATGCAATTTAAATCATATTAATTGAATATAAGAATAAAAGGTTATGATAATAAATCTATAAGGGTGTCAAGCAGATCAGCAGAACGGTCGGCCGCCTGGTCGACTGAGAAAACCCGAGAACTCTACAAACTCAATCGGTCGGCCTATCTCTACTGCGGTCGACCGAGTTCAAGTCACATGGGATTGTGCACGTCTTGTGCATGTTGGTTGACCACTCGGTCGAGTAGCTCAGCCTTCGGTCGACCAGTCGGTCGACTGCAAGCAGCCCAAAAACACATTTTTTACGGTTATTAAAGATCTTTTTAAATACATTTTAAATATCATAAAATCTCTATAAATCCCACAAAAATAAGTTCATATAAAAAATCAACACATATTATAAACATATGAACTAGTTTTTGAGATATAGAAATTTAATCATGAAAACCAAAACCATATTTTCTGAGAACCAAAGTTTTTGTGTGAGTGTATAAGCTTGAGCATTCCACAACTAATCTACCTTTTACTTTATATACTAAAGCAAAATTCTAACTAAAACAAATTGAGATCTTCCTATCGATCATCATCTTCAAGATGACTCGATCCAAACACGATCCAAATGAGCTTGACTCCGACCATGTGCTAGATGCAATCTTGATGTGAATCACCATGTGTTAGCTCTAAAACTTGACTTTGAATCCTTTATTGAAGCTACACACCGACTAAGATCTTGATCAAATATCTAAAACTAAATAAGTACAAGATCATTAGTACAATAACTACATGAGTTAATCATCATCAAAACTAGAGTGATGGGCCTTTGGGCCAACAATCTCCCCCTTTTGATGATGACAAAACTCATGGAGCTATAGATGCATGGATTAAGGATAAGCTTCATAGAAGCTCCCCCTTAATGTATAGCATAAACAATAGGGATATTCAATAAAAGCACATAAATTAAACAAAACATATATGCATAAATATCAATAAACATGCATATATAAAGTCCGTTAATTCTTCTCCTCCTTTTTGTCAATTCATCAACAAAGGCGTGAAGACAAACAAACAATAAAGATGTATATGCGATATACATTCATGAAGAGGAGAGCTGATAAGTTAGCTCCACCTACATACATGCATTATATGGAGGAGGGATGACTAGACCCTAACTCACATAAAAAATAATATGTAATGTATGGAGATGTTAAGCTCCTCCTACACACGTGTATACGTAACGAAGAAAGGTCAAGCTCTTCAGTATGAAAAGTACACTCAACATGAATCTATATATAGAAAAAATGTTAAGCTCCCCTTGCATATAGACAATACATATCACAAATTTTGAAACCACTTTTAAAAAAAATTTTGAAATTTTTTGAAGTCAACAAAATGAAGTATGATACCAATGAAATCAAATAGTATTTGGTAAAACAAAAGTTTGTACCACTTGTAGATAAACAAAATTTTTGAGATACCAATAGTAGATTTTGATATCAATTGAAAGTGATACCAAATAAATACCAATTGAAATCAATACATAAGTTTGTAACAATACCAATCAATATTTAGGATAAAATCGAGCTTAGCACATACATAATTTGGCTTTTTTTTAAAAAAAGTGTAAAGATATTGTAAAACAAGCACAATCAAAACATATATATGTATGTATAAAAATGAAAATACTAATTGAAATTTGAAGCATACATATATAGAAAACAAATATGAGTATACAAAAATAAAATAACATGAAGATCATGTGCATAACTAGTAACTCCCACCCTATTCATGCACATGATAAAAGATATTCATTAAGGGTATACAAGGCATGGTCGCCCAACCATCCACCCTTAAGTTGGTAGGAGTTTTCAAAAATAAGAATTTGAAAATAATTATAAATTAAAACACTACAAGTGAAGAATAAATAAGTAGTTTAAAGTAATTTTTGACAAAAAATAGTTAAAGATCCTTCAAAAATGAAACCAAATCATATATCCCATGAAGCATTGCTAAGTACACAAAAATTGTCACTCAAGATATAAAGGCTCAAAAATGTGCTCATAAAATAAGTATATTAGTTAACAATGAAATGTGAGTGCACAAGAATTATATGAATAGCATATTTATGAAAATAATCAATAAGGCTCAAAACAAACATGAAATTCTTTTATCAGAAACATGATAATTCTCAAAACTAAAATTTTCATCAAAACTAAATAAGCATCAAGGTATATGTATGTTTTATTGAAATTAAAGGTATACATACATATCCAAACATAGACTAGTCCACAGAAGTATATTGCATGAAGGCAAGTGGCTCTAAGATATACATGTATATCTATAAGTTTCAGACAAAAACAACATATACATGAAGCTAAACAAATACAAAAATACAGAAAACAGGTGTATATGAAAGAATCATCAAAACTAGGTTATATCTGTATATGTAATGAGTACAAATGAGTAATGAAGCACAAACATATAATAACCAAGTATAGCTCACTACTTGTACAAGATAAATACAAGTTTTAACGAAAACTACATCTAAACAAGTAATTACCACATGAATCACAAAACAAACATGATCATTAGGGGAAATACATGTGTTTTAGAGCTAGGATATACTCAATAGCTAAATTATAGTAAGAACACAAAAATAATAGTTCATATAAACATGGGTGTATCTCAAATACTATTTATGTATATCTTAAGTCTAATTAACAATGTATTTAACATAACAAACATGAAAACTAATACATGCTAAAAACATTCATATAAAAGCATGTAAACAAGATAAGGAGTTAGAGATAGTTATCAAAATCAATAGGACAAATCTCTAGGTCTCAAAACCATGATGGTCCACCCCTCAAACATCCTGGAAGGTGATGCATCTAATGAAGTGTTCATTAAGCTCAAACGTATCCACCATCAAGGCACCAAAACTCTCACGTCAAGTGACAACCCACACCTACATCAAATACAATAGGGGTGAATTTTGGTACTCATATCTTTTTGGGTCTATAGGGGTTAATACCTAACCAAACAAACTTGTTTGCAAATTTTGAATTATGTATTCTATCATAACAAAATTTTGCAAGGTGGCTCATACGGTCAACAATGTTTACAAGTGTACAATTAGCATACAAATCAAGTGTGTGAGCATGATGAGCATGTATATGCTGTGGTTTGTGTGCATGAATATGTGGAGCATATTTCTTATGAAACATGGATTCCAATCGTGTGTGTTTCATGACACATTGGCTCAAAGTGGAGCCTAAACAATCTACACTCTTCTTCAAAATACAAATATTATTTTCAATGATTGAAGAAGAAATGGAGCATGCCAAATCCTTTTTCAAAGAAATATTTTTATTTGAAATAAATTCCAATTCTTTTGAAATAAAAGCAATTTTATTTTTCAACGAATTGTTCTCTTTTAAAATAAAATCGAGTTTTGAAGAAAAAACCTCATTATTCTTCAAAACATCATCACAATCTTATTTATTCTTTAAAATTTCGTTCTCTTTTAAACAAGATCAAGTTGAGTTTTCAATGAGTCCCTTTCATTTGAAATCTCACCCTCTCTTACAAAAGCATATTAAGTTTGGAAAAAAATTCTAATTTTCTTCTTATAATTTCAAAAGTTCGTATTTCGTTCTCTTTTAAAACATGATCAAGTTGAGCTTTTCTTTTTCAAAAGTTCATATTTTTCTAGCAAGTTTACACCAAATAGGGAAAGCTCTTCATTTAATACATGGGCGTCCATACTATCATGATCATCATTAGACCAACTAGCACTATCATCTAGATGAGTATCTGAATGTACCTCAAAAGAGTCAATTACTTGGACCATATAGCAAGTTTCGTCGGACTCATCCACTAAGGGTTCCTTTTCCACATAGTTTGTCCTCTGTAACTCAGAAGAGGTCAATGTATTCCACACTGCAAAAGTGAAATCACAACGAGAAATAATGGAAAGATAATTTTTGCTAAGTGTATGCCTAAGTGCCTCTAAGGCTTGTGTATTAGCCTTAATGCACTTGTCATTTTCAAGATAAGATTTCTTGATAGTGGGAAGGTAAACATGCAATCCTAGGGCTCTAAGTTATGCACTCATCTTATACTTTCACATATCGATGATGGTAACATTATACATGGGAGGGGCAAAGAAATCCATATGTGTGTGTAAACAAATATGTGTGCAAATGTAAATCTAGATTAGCAATCCAAGATCTCACTCTTAGGTGGTTAAACCAAATATCAGGAGTGTAGGCTCTGATACCAATTGAAATACACCTACAGGGGGTGAATAGGTGTACTAGCTAATCTAGGATAAATGATACAGAAATTAAAACTCAATTGCAACACACCATGTGTAACCAACAGTGAGCCCAAATTCCCCGTGAAGGGCTCTGAAACTATAGGATCTAAAAATTATGTCAACACAACACTAGAACAAAGATAATTAGCGTTAAATAAAATAACTTGCAAGAAAGGAAATAAATCTTAGAAAATATGCAAACGCAAAAACAAAAGATTTTATCCTGATTCAGTCCTCTTGACCTACATCCAGTCCCCAAGCAAACCGCTTGAGATTTTTCTTATCCTTGATTTTGTACACCCAAAACCAACACCTTTTGCACCACTTGACAAATTTCCTTTGTCAAATGTGTACAACTCTTCTTAAAACTAAGAAGACAACATCAACTTGTACAACTTCTCTTCAACCCGAAGACGCTCTTGTACAATCTTTCTCTTTGAGTAATTACAATCAATCCTATAAGCCTTGAGACTGTATGTGATCATGAACAAGGACTCTTATAGGTAGACTCTTAGAATTCTTCACTAAAGGATTGGAATTTATGTGAAGAATAAAAAGTAAAACTAGTTTTCTGAAAACAGAATTTTGACCAGAGTTTTTTGATAGAAAACTTGTGTTTTAAATTAGTGTGTTTAGCCTAGGATAACATCCCTATTTATAGCTGAAATCTATGGTCAGTTAGGGCAGTTATCAGGATAAATTTGAATATTAAAACGTTAGATAAATACCATAAAACCAATAACTGTTTAATAGTCAGAAACTGTTATAAGTCGACTAGGGGATGGAGGTTAGTCGACTAGGGTAGGCATTATTGACTGGGTTAGTCGACTAACAAAAGGAGTAAGTCGACTACATTAAGACTGATACAAATGATAAGTTTCTGAAAACTGGAATATGTCGACTAGCAGAGTTCATAAGTTGACTATAACTTGTATTAGTTGACTAGCCATGTTGATAAGTCGACTAATGCTGCTAAACAGAAAGTTGATATCTTTTCAGCACAATACTTAGTCGAGTATAGGACTTTGATAAGCCGACTAGATAAGGTATTAGTCAACTACAAGAAGGGTTAAGTCGACTAATAGGACTATATGTGTGAGTGTTTCAAGACTTTTAACATTCTACCAAAAAATACACAAAGTTAGCCAAATTACATTTGTTATCATCAAAATAAGTTCCAACATACTCCTTTTTGATGTTGACAATGTGTGTATGTACAAGCTCCCCCTATAGAGAAACTCTCCCTATAGAAAGCAGGTTATAACAAATATATGTTCTCCTCCTGCATAAAATGAGTTATAACAGATATATGTAATAAATGTTCTCCCCCAGCATCATAGCATACATATGATATTTTTTTAAATGTTAGAAATAACTTATATCATCAGGTATTCTCTTTTCTTTGTATGGTACCTATAAGATAAAACATTGTTAATGGCACCAATCATAACATGATCAAAATATTAACCTTTAGTAATCTAACCCAATTTGAATTTGGTTTCCATCATTAGTATAAACATAATTGTATGAAGTACATATATGATGTATATATGAAGCAATATAAGCATTTTTATCCAAAGTATCTAGATTTTTAGGAATCCAAATATATTTTTACTTTGATTTCATGGTCTTCTTATCAAAAGAATTATCATTATTCTTTTTGTAGATATGTGTAGTTCCTTCAATATTATTTTTTAAACAATCAAGACCAATATGCTTATCTTTTGAAAAATCAAATCCAAAATGATTATATGAAATCTTTTGATATTATAATATAATATTTAAATTCTCTCTTCCTTTATTAAACTTTATCATTTTATTCAAAAGTTCTTCATATTTATCTTTGAAACTTGTCATATCTTTACCTAAAACAGAAATTCTTTCATTTAAAGACATAATTTCTTTTTTTAGGAAAATATTCTCTTTTAAAAATTCTCATTATCTCTTTTTAAAGATAATATAACCTTTTCAAAATCATCTTTTTGAGAATTTAAGAAAGACAACATAGAAATATGAAGTTCATTTTTATTTTGAAGTCTTTCATTTTCCTTTGATAAAATTTTATTTTTCATCTTTGATTCTTAAGATCATTACATAACTCATGAAATGCATCAAGAGTTCAGTATATTGTACCTCATCTTCTTCTTGAGACATAAAGTAAATATTTGCAGTTCGGTGGCTTCTTCTTCATCTGAGAAAGCTGAATCACTATTTTCCCATGATGCTTGATAATTTTTCTTCTTTTTGAACTTTTTGCTCTTGAATTTTTCTTTGTTTTTGAGCAATGGACAATCCTTCTTCATATGACCTATTTTATTACAATTAAAACATATAGGATTAAACTTACCTTGCTTCAAGAATTTTTTGAATTTTCTTGAAACCATTGCTATCTCCTCTTCATCATCATCTGAATTGTCCATATTTGAGGATGCATGGAAGGCAAGTACTTTCTTCTTGGATTGAAGTTGTTATTCATCTTTCTTCCGATCTTCAAGTTGTACTTCATATGCCATTAAATTACCAATAAGATTTTCTAATGACATAGTTGAGAGATCATTTGCTTCTTCTGTTGCAGTGGTTTTCTTCTCTCAATCTGATGTGAGTGCACGAATAACCTTTCTAACTTTTTCGACTTGAGTGTATTCCTTTCAGAGGGATGCTAAGGAATTCGTAATGTCGGTGAACCTTGTAATCATTTATGAAATTGTTTCATTCTCCTTCATTTTGAAGAGTTCGAACCTGTGAACAAGAACAGAAATTTTAGATTCTTTAACCTTATTTGTACCTTCATGGGTTACCTGTAGAATCTGCCATATTTGATTTGCAAATCTGGCCATTGACACGTGATTGAATTCTTCTTTGTTCAAGGAAAGAAAAAGCGCGCTCATTGCTTTGGCATCAAGATTTGCAGACTTCTTTTATTTTTCACTCCATACACTGTAATTTGTGGTAGGCTTGGTGTACGTTACTTCTACTATGTTTCATAGTTCGTAGTTGAGCGATTGTAAGTAGATCTTCATTCTATACTTCTAGTAGTTGTAGTTGGATCCATCAAATAGTGGAACGTTGTGTAGAATGTCCTTCTCTGAATTGTGATAAAGGAAACTCCGTTGCCATCTTTGTAGGGTGTTGACCGGGTATACAGGGCTCTAATACCAATTGTAGGATCTAAAAATTATGTCAATGCAACACTAGAATAAAGATAATTAGCATTAAATAAAATAACTTACAAGAAAGGAAATAAATCTCAGAAAATATGCAAACGTAAACACAAGAGATTTTATCCTAGTTCGGTCCTCTTGACCTACATCAGTTCCCAAGAAACCTGCTTGAGATTCTTCTTATCCTTGATTTTGTACACCCAAAACCAACACCTTGCACACCACTTGACAAATCCCCTTTGCCAAATGTGTACAACTCTTCTTAACACTTGGAAGACAACAGCAACTTGTACAACTTCTCTTCACCCGAAGACGCTCTTCTACAATCTTTTACCTTGAGTAATTACAATCAATCCTATAAGCCTTGAGATTGTATGTGATCATGAACAAGGACTCTTATAGATGGACACTCAGAATTCTTCACTAAAGGATTGGAATTTGTGTGAAGAATAGAAAGTAAAACTAGTTTTTTGAAAATAGACTTTTGACCAGAGTTTTTGGATAGGAAACTTGTGTTTTGAATTGGTTTATTTAGCCTAGGATAACATCCCTATTTATAGCTGAAATCTATTGTCAGTTAGGGCAGTTATCAGGACAAATTTGAATAATAAAACATTAGATAAACACCAGAAAACTAATAACTATTTAACAATAAGAAACTGTTATAAGTCGACTAGGGATGGAGGTTTGTCGACTAGGGTAGGGATTATTGACTGGGTTAGTCGACTAATAAAAGGAATAAGTCGAGTACATTAAGACTGATACAAATGATAAGTTTCTAGAAACTGGAATTAGTCGACCAAGAGAGTTTATAAGTCGACTATAACTTGTATTAGTCGACTAGCCATGTTGATAAGTCGACTAATGCTGCAAAACTGTAATTTGATATCTTTTCAGGACAATACTTAGTCGACTATAGGACTTTGATAAGTCGACTAGATAAGGCATTAATCGACTAATAGAAGGGTTAAATCGACTAATAGGACTATATGTGTGTGTTTTTCAAGGCTTTTAACATTCTACAAAAAATACACAAAAACAGCCAAATTACATTTGTTATCATCAAAATAAGTTCCAACAGGAACTACTCCTCGATATTCCTCTAAATTAAAAGTTGATAGCTATATGAAGCTCTCTTGGTTCAACACAAGTATGGGCACACACAAACTATATCTAGCATATGAATATGTGCAATATAAAGCAATGCAAGATACAAGAGAGAAAGAGTATAGAGATAGTATATCAAATGCAAACAACAATATATGTTTCGAGGTTCGAATCACTGCTCTACATCCCCGCCTTCACATAGAAAGATTTTCACTATGTGTCCACACAGGACCTTTCACAAAGGTGTTGGCCCAAAGGCCTTCCACCCTAGTTTTGATGATGATTAACTCATGTAGTTATGTTTACTAATAATCTTGTGTTGTTTAAGTTTCAGATCATTAACCAAGATATTAGTTGGTGATTAGCTTCAACAAGGTGTTTAGAAGCTTTTCATGATGATTCCAGGGCCAAAGCTTCAAGATCATACATTGCCTAGCCCATGGATGGAGTTTTGGAGCAAGTCTACTTGAAGATGAAGATCATCAAGAAGACTTAGGTATCCATAGTTTAGTTAGTGTGTTTAGATCCAATTTGTAAAGCTTAGTATAGTTGATATGCTCAAGTGCACAACACACACGTTTTTTCATGTTTTGGATTTGGTTTTCATGAATAGTAGATCAAAACAAGTTTACTTTATTCTATGTATATTAGATGTATTCTAGATATACATACATGCTTTAAACTTTCTAGACAAACTTATTTTGACTATTCTATTCATGTTTTGAAAAATCAAGTTTGATAAAATTGGCAAGACACAAAAATGAATTGATATGATTGATATATGTCTTGAAATTTTTATCACTTGTTTGTGTTTCCATATAAAATGATAAAACTATTTTTGGTGATTTTTAGAAGTGTTAAAAGATTTTTAGAAAATAATTTTCCCAGTTTTTCTGACCCAGTTTCTGTTCCAGGCATCTATTAGTCGACTAAGTCAACTGACCTAGTCGACTCGGCAGAGGTCGGTCGACCGGGTCGGTCGACCGACGTGCACAAAACTGTGCACGTTTGGAGCCTTTGGGACGGTCGACCCGGACGGTCGACCGGGTCTGAGAGCTCTGCTCTCTGTTTGTTTCGGTCGACCGGGCCGGTCGACCGCAGTTGCCCAACGGTCATATTTCTGACCGTTGGCGGTCGACCGGGCCGGTCGACCGTTGCCTGTCAGAGCTGCCAGCTCAGCTCTAACGGCTAGTTTTGTATTGGGCCTATATAAACCCCATCTCTTTGGGTTTTTGGCTAAGATTTTCAAGAAGAAAAATTTCAGTGTTTCTCTAGTGTTTAAACAAGTTTTCAAATTAGTTTTGTGCTAAAAAGATTTCATCTTTATTGCTTTTGGGTTTTTGAAAAATTAAAGAAAACTAGGGTTTTGGGATATTGATTTGATCTTTAATTTCTATCATATACAAGAGATTTCCCAAGTAGTTTTTCTTTGTTGCTTGTTTCCAAAAACACCTAGTTTCCACACTTGAGCTATCACCTATCCTAATCTATTTAGGATCTTGTTTTTGTGGAAAAGAAAAGAGAGAAAAAGAGAAGTGTTTGCGGTTAAGCCTCTAAGTTGTAAACCCTCCTTGCTTTTGTTGTATCCCTCTTTGGTAGAGGTTGATCGGAGTGGTATTGTGGTTGGAGCCCTCTTCGGTAGAGGTGATCGTGTTTGTATTGGCTACGGGCCTTATCCCTCTTCGGTAGAGGTGGATTGTGGTTGTATAGCCTCGGTGGCTTTGTAAAGGTTGAGAGAGGAGTTTGGTACTCCTATAGTGGATTGGGAAATCCTACACGGTGGTGTAGGCGGGGATGTAGAGTTGGGTACTCGAACCTCGAAACAAATCTTTGTGTTAGCGTTTGATCCAATTTCTCTCAACTCTATTCTCTTTACTTTTGTGCAAGCATTATTCTTTCATAGCATATTATATACATTGCTTGTGTTGCCATTGCATAATCCATATTGCTATATCCTTGATTGCTTGGCTTGATTGTGTGTGCACATTGCTTGGATTGCTTGTGTGTGTGTGCCCAACTTATACTCATCCAATAAGAGCTTCACATAGCGCCTCAACCCATTTCAAGGTGATCAAGAGGAGTTAGTCCAGAGCCTCGCAAGGGGAATTCGGCTACACTTGTTGTATTGTATTAGTTTGTGCAAAATTTGCATTAGCTTCCGCATTTAGCGCACTTAGTTTTGCATTTAGTTTTAGATTAGCACTAACACCTATTCACCCCCCTCTAGGTGTTCCCTTTTCAATTGGTATCAGAGCTAGTGCTCCTGATACTTAGGCTTAACATCCTAGGAGTGAGATCCATTTGCTTGCTAATATATTGTTTGCATTTGCTTGTTTGCACACTCATATAGTTTGCCATGGACTTCATGACTCCACCTAGCTTTGACCCTTCCAACATTCATGTTTGGAAGGTTAGGATGATCATTTATTTACAAACCCTAGGTCATAAAGTTTATCTTGCCATTACCAAGGAATCCTTCCTTAGTGATAGCAATCATATAGGGCCAATGCACAAGCCCTAGAGGCCATTAGAAGCACATTACCTAAAGATTATCTTATGTGTGTTTCTAACATTGATTCTGCCTTTGTAGTGTGGAACAAATTGACAACAACAACCACCACCTCGGAGCTTCAAGTGCAAATTCAAGAAGAGGAATCTAGTGGAGAATCCGATTCACAATGCTTCATGGTCCAAGGGAATGACTCCCTTGAGGTACATTCGGAACCCCACTTAGATAGTGATGATTGCTCTAGTTCTTCATGTGATAATTATGATGCCCATGCTTTGAATGAAGAACTTTCTATTGTTTGTGAAAAGTTAATAGAAAAATACAAGATTTTGAAAAAGAAAAGTCTAGATATTGAAAAAGAAAATAAGAGTTTACATTCTAGACTTGATGTTATTTTGCAAGAGAAAGAGGAGATTGCTAATGAGAGGGATTCATTAAAATCTCAACTTGATCTTGTACTTAAAGAAAATAACTTTTTGAAAAATAAAATGATTGCCATGCTATTTTGAAGAAAAATGAAAACTTATCTTCAAAAATTGATTTTGTTTTAAAGGAGAATGTTGATTTGAAAAATAAAATTATTTCTATTTCAAATGATTTAGATATTTGTTTAAAGAAAAATGTTGCTTTACAAAATAAGATTGATGCTCATGTTTGCCATGCTAGGGTAGTATCACACACTCCACCTATTGCATGCCACACTTCTTCTTCTAAGATTAATGGTGATATTTGCTTGCTTAAGAAGAAGGTTGATTGTTTGGGCTCCACTATGAGCCAATGTGCTAAGAACCATACACGCTTGGAAACCTTGGTTCGTAAGAAACAAGTTCCAACTTTTATGCATGCACACCCTCCACGGCATACACATGCTCCACACGGACACCATCAACACATGTATGCTTATGTGTACACATGTACACATTGTGGCCGAAAAGGCCATCTTGCTAAATTTTGCTATGATCATTTACATGTTGAGAATTTAGCAAAGAAGTTTGTTTGGGTTAGAGAAGGTACTAACCCCCATAGACCCAAGAAGATATGGGTACCAAAGACCACCCCTCCTATTGTTTTTGATGTAGGTGTGGGCTCTCACATGACGTGAGAGTGATGACACCTTGGAGTGGATGCGTTCCGGACTTAAAGGAAATCAATTGGATGCATCACTTTCAAGGGAAGATTTGGTGGAGATGACCACCATGTTTTGGAGAAAAGGAGAGTTGCCTTCTAGGTTTTGGTAACAATTCTTAACTCCTTATTATTCTTTACATGCTTTCATATTGATGTTTTATAGTATGTTTTCATTGTCTATGGATTAGTGTGTAATTACCATGTTTATTAGATCCTTGACATACACATATAGTATTTGAGACACACATGCTTGCATGAACCCATACTTAGTGTTCTCACCTTTGTTTAAGCTATAATGTACATCATGAATCTAATACATGTGAATTTACATAGTAATCATGTTTTAGTTTTATCATGATGATTTTTATCTTGTTTTTGATGCTTCATGCTAAGATTACCTGTTTAGATGTTAGTTTTCATTAAGACTAGGTATATACTTGTGCATATAGTGGGCCACAAATAAATCTATATATGTTTGGGCTTGAATGCTTATTTGAACCCATTAGATGTGCTAGTATAGTCTAGTTTTGATGATTCATATATTTTAAACTTGTATTCTCATTTTGGATTTGTTTTATGATTGTGAGTTTCACTTCATGTATATGTTTGTATTGCCAAACTCTAAGATCTACATGTATACCCCTTGAGTCATTTGCCTTTCATGCAAATCTATATATGGACTCAATTGTGTTTAGGGATATGTATGTATACTTATTGTATTGACAATTCATACATATACCATGAAATGAAATTTGTTTTAATGAAGATTTAGATTTTCTTGATTTTGTGTTTAATTGTTTAACTTCATGTATATATCTATCTTGTCCAAACTATTAGATATACATGATTATCCTTTTGAGCCACGTGCCTTCATGCATATATAAATAGTGGACTCGTTGTGTTTTGGATATGTATGTATATTTTAATTTGTACTTGACATACATATGCCATGAAGATTAAATAAGTTTTGATGATTTTCGTGTTTTCAATGTTTAAGGAATAATTGAGCTTAATTGAATATTTTCATGATTACGATATTCACATTTTATTTGTACACTCACTTTTATTGCTTGCTCATGTTTTATTTTCATGAGTCAAAATTGTGCTTAATTGGATTAGAGTGTTGATTTTCATGTGGATTTCTTATTTCATGAAAAACTATTTTGTTGTATTTCTTGCTTGAAGGATTTCGTACTAGTTTAAAAGTCTTTCCTATAACTAGTTCGTATTCTTCACTTTGGTATTGATTTTCAAACAAAACTATATTTTCAAATCTATTTTTGAAAACCCCTACCATCAACGGGAGGTTGGATGGGAGTCCATGCCTTGTATGTTTATATTGAAATTTTTTTTTAAACTTGTGCATGAGATGGGAGGATTATTTATATGAGCTATACCATGCTTTTATTGTTATGTCAATTGGTATCATTGAACTCTTTCAATTGGTATCATTTTGATCCTTTGTGTATACTCATATGTTTATTGTGTATGTATATTTTCAATTGGTATCATCTATTAGTGATTGGTACTCATTCTATTTCATACACATACACTTGTTTTATTTGTGCTTAAGATATAAATTTTTCACACAAATTTTGTTTATGCTAGAGCTTGAGTTTCAACTTCATTTCAATTGATTTAGTTTTCAATTGGTATCTTATTACAAGCCTACGCATAATTTTTGTTGGTATTTCATAAAGGGGGAGAAAATTCGATTTTCATATTTCAATTGGTATTTAGTTTTCCACTCCCTTGCTTTATGATAGAAAATAGTCATTTCAATTGTTTATATGACTTAAAAAGAAAAATACTATCTTTTGATATCAAGATGTCTTGTTTTAAATTGGTATCTAAAAATTTTGTTTAAAGTAAAAAAAAACAAAAAAAAAAAAAAAACAAAAGTTTTGATTTATATTGACTATATGCAAGGAGAGCTTAACATCTCTTCTACATATAGATTCATGTTGAGTGTATTGTATATTGAAGAGCTTAACATCTCTTCTTTATGTGGTACACGTATGTAGGGGGAGCTTCACATCTCCTCTTATTCATTACATAATGTGTGTTATGTGAATTAGGGCTTAACATCCCTCCTTCATGTAATGCATATGTGTAGGGAAGCTAACTTAGCGTCTTCCTCTTCATGAATGTATATAGCATATAATCTTTATTGATCTTTGTTTATTTTCAATTGATATCAAGATGCTTCATTGACATATTTTTCTATTGATATCATGTTGTTTATAGTCACCCCTTATTGACCTTGTTTTTGTTTTAGACAAAAAGGGGGAGAACATTGTTTTATTGTTTTGATTGACAAAAGGGGGAGAAAAATTTTTACCCCTCATTTATTGTTTTGATTGTTTACCCCTTTGTTGATGATTGACAAAAAGGGGGAGAATAAATTCATGTTTATATATGCATACTTATGTTTTTGCATATATTAAGTTTTATTGGTATCTAGAGCATCTAGTGTTTTGTTAAAGTTTTATTAATTTAATTGGTATCTAGAGCTTCTAGAATATGTTTTATGCATGTTGATGCATACATGTTTATATGCATACTTGTGTTTAGTTTTCTCATGCTTAACAAATAAACAATAGATATGCATATATGTTTTGTTTTGCAAATAGGAGAAAAGAATTTGAAGAATTTGATATGTTTTATCTCCATACATTTGCATACATATTTATGAGCTTCATTGTCATATATTTTTATTTGTTTATGCATGAGTTAAGGGGGAGCTTCTCTGAAGCTTAACTTTAATCCATGCATATATAACTCCATGAGTTTTGTCATCATCAAAAAGGGGGAGATTGTTGCCCAAAGGCCTTCCACCCTAGTTTTGATGATGATTAACTCATGTAGTTATGTTTACTAATAATTTTGTGTTGTTTAAGTTTCAGATCATTAACCAAGATATTAGTTGGTGATTAGCTTCAACAAGGTGTTTAGAAGCTTTTCATGATGATTCCAGGGCCAAAGCTTCAAGATCATACATTGCCTAGCCCATGGATGGAGTTTTGGAGCAAGTCTACTTGAAGATGAAGATCATCAAGAAGACTTAGGTATCCATAGTTTAGTTAGTGTGTTTAGATCCAATTTGTAAAGCTTAGTATAGTTGATATGCTCAAGTGCACAACACACACGTTTTTTCATGTTTTGATTTGGTTTTCATGAATAGTAGATCAAAACAAGTTTACTTTATTCTATGTATATTAGATGTATTCTAGATATACATACATGCTTTAAACTTGCTAGACAAACTTATTTTGACTATTCTATTCATGTTTTGAAAAATCAAGTTTGATAAAATACAAGTGTTGGTTTTGATAAAATTGGCAAGACACAAAAATGAATTGATATGATTGATATATGTCTTGAAATTTTTATCACTTGTTTGTGTTTCCATATAAAATGATAAAACTATTTTTGGTGATTTTTAGAAGTGTTAAAAGATTTTTAGAAAATAATTTTCCCAGTTTTTTTGACCCAGTTTCTGTTCCAGGCTTCTATTAGTCGACTAAGTCAACTGACCTAGTCGACTAGGCAGAGGTCGGTCGACCAGGTCGGTCGACCGACGTGCACAAAACTGTGCACGTTTGGAGCCTTTGGGACGGTCGACCCGGACGGTCGACCGGGTCTGAGAGCTCTGCTCTCTGTTTTTTTCGGTCGACCGGGCCGGTCGACCGCAGTTGCCCAACGGTCATATTTCTGACCGTTGGCGGTCGACCGGGCCGGTCGACCGTTGCCTGTCAGAGCTGCCAGCTCAGCTCTAACGGCTAGTTTTGTATTGGGCCTATATAAACCCCATCTCTTTGGGTTTTTGGCTAAGGTTTTCAAGAAGAAAACTTTCAGTGTTTCTCTAGTGTTTAAACAAGTTTTCAAATTAGTTTTTGTGCTAAAAAGATTTCATCTCTATTGTTTTTGGGTTTTTGGAAAATCAAAGAAAACTAGGGTTTTGGGATATTGATTTGATCTTTAATTTCTATCATATACAAGAGATTTCCCAAGTAGTTTTTCTTTGTTGCTTGTTTCCAAAAACACCTAGTTTCCACACTTGAGCTATCACCTATCCTAATCTATTTAGGATCTTGTTTTTGTGGAAAAGAAAAGAGAGAAAAAGAGAAGTGTTTGCGGTTAAGCCTCTAAGTTGTAAACCCTCCTTGCTTTTGTTGTATCCCTCTTTGGTAGAGGTTGATCGGAGTGGTATTGTGGTTGGATCCCTCTTCGGTAGAGGTGATCGTGTTTGTATTGGCTACGGGCCTTATCCCTCTTCGGTAGAGTTGGATTGTGGTTGTATAGCCTCGGTGGCTTTGTAAAGGTTGAGAGAGGAGTTTGGTACTCCTATAGTGGATTGGGAAATCCTACACGGTGGTGTAGGCGGGGATGTAGAGTTGGGTACTCGAACCTCGAAACAAATCTTTGTGTTAGCGTTTGATCCAATTTCTCTCAACTCTATTCTCTTTACTTTTGTGCAAGAATTATTCTTTCATAGCATATTATATACATTGCTTGTGTTGCCATTGCATAATCCATATTGCTATATCCTTGATTGCTTGGCTTGATTGTGTGTGCACATTGCTTGGATTGCTTGTGTGTGTGCCCAACTTATACTCATCCAACAAGAGCTTCACATAGCGCCTCAACCCATTTCAAGGGGAATCAAGAGGAGTTAGTCCAGAGCCTCGCAAGGGAAATTTGGCTACACTTGTTGTATTGTATTAGTTTGTGCAAAATTTGCATTAGCTTCCGCATTTAGCGCACTTAGTTTTGCATTTAGTTTTAGATTAGCACTAACACCTATTCACCCCCCCTCTAGGTGTTCCCTTTTCAAAAGGGACCTCCACTAAGGAATTAAAATTCTACACTTGGAGTACACTATTTCTCTATCAAACACAATCACCGCTACACAAGAGGGATATGAACAAAGCCAAAACACAATCACCTCTACATAAGAGGGATAAGGCACAAAGCTAAGGCACAAACAAGAGGGATAGGCACAAAACCAAAGCAAAGAAAAGATTACAATCTTGGCGATCTAATGATCACAAACAACACTTGGTGATCACAATAGACCACAAATAATTTTTCTCACAAAAATAAGATCCTATAGATATGATTAGAGATGATAGCTCAAGTGTAAAAAAATAATGTGTTTGGAAAAGAGAATATCAAAGAAATATACTTGGGAAAACACTAGATAGATATGTAAATAAAGATCAAAACCAATTTCTCAAATACTTCCTTTTTTTTCAATACTTTGAAAACAAAGAAAAGATAAAGATTTTAGGATTAAAAACTTCTTTTAAACTTGCTGCAAAATCGTTGAAAGGATGGGAAGAATAGCTCTTGAAAATCTTGGTGATCAAGAGATTACAAATATTCTCTTTGCACCTCACTTCCAAAAATCCTATAGAATAAACTGTATACTCGAAGCTCAAGGATGTAAGTGAGTGAAAATTAGAAAGAGAGATTTTAAGAACAGAAAAACTCAAATAAAACTTTAAAAATAAGAGCATAAAAGTAAATTTGAAACTTTTTCTTTTTGAAAGCAAAAACTAGATTTTCAATAGAATTTGTTGTTGTGAAATATTCAATCCCACTGACCCTTTAGATAGGTTTTAGAAAAATACTTTTAGAATACTTTTACCAAGTCTAAAGAGGAAGAAATTGACCTTAAAAATTCAACTTTCTTCATTTTAAAAGAAACATGTTTTAAAACAGTTTTTAAAGGAGCTAGTCGTTACTGTCAATCTGACAGTCTGTTGGTCAATTTTGAGCACAGTTTTTAGGCTAAAAACTTCAGAATTTAGAACTAAGTATATAGGAATAATTTGTAAATCTTTAAGCATTCTTTGTAATGCAACTTAATATAACTCAATATCATTTTGGAGTAGAAAGTTATCAATAATATACTAAAAGATGTCAAATTAAAAACTATAAACTGTTTTTAGAATAAGAATAGACTTCAACCCAATATTTGACATCTTTAACATTTGAATCAGAAAATTATTATTGAATAAGAAATATAGCCCTGAAAGATATATTTGAAATTCAATTTAAATTATGTAATTGAATATAAGAATAAAAAGTTATGATAAGAAATCTATAAGGGTGTCGAGTAGATTAGCAGAATGGTCGGCCGCCCGGTCGACCGAGAAAAACCCGAGAGCTCTGCAAACTCAATCTGTCGACCGATCGGTCGGCCGATCTCGACTATGGTCGACCGGTTAGTCGACCGAGCTCAAGTCACATGGGCTTGTGCACGTCGGTCGACCGCTCGGTTGACTGGCTCAGCCTTCGGTCGACGGGTCAGTTGACCGCAAGCGGCCTAAAAACACATTTTTTAGGGTTATTAAAGATCTTTTTAAATACATTTTAAATATCATAAAATTTTCATAAATCTCACAAAAAACATCTTGGATGTCGAAGCTTTGATCAGAGGTGTAGTATTAACCTGATCATGAGAAGAGTGACAAGGCTAAAATCAAAGTTTCTAGCTATGTCTCTTCAATTAACATCATGCATCGTGATGTTCATAATGTTCGGTCGGCTCGGCGTCGATCAACCATGATGTGATCTGTTAAAGGAACAAGTTCTTCTTTGGCGCACTTTCAAACATTTTGAATCTCAGAGCTTTGATCAGAGGTGCAGTATTTGAAAATCACCTAGAGGGGGGGTGAATAGGTGATAATGCTAATCAAGGGCCAAATTAAAAATATGAAGCAATGAGCAACAAATATAGAGATGAATGCAAGTGAATGATGCAAGTCACAATCAATAGCAAGAAGTAATAGCAAGTAAAGTAAACCAATCGCAAACACAAGGATATGTTATCGAGGTTCGAGCACCCAGCTCTACTCCCCGCCTTCCCCAGAAGGATTCTAGCTACTTTCACTATCACAAAGATCAATTACAAATGGAGTACCCAACTCCTACAATTTCAGCACAATACAATTTCTAAGTAATCAAAAGATCACAAACTCTCTCTTTCAAATATCTCTTCCCTTACAAAGGTCCTTAGAGAATATTGAGAAGGAATGAAGCTCTTGTGTAAGTGAAGAAAGAAAATCAAATTCAGAGAGTATATCAAGAACACTTCTGAAAATGAATGAGAAATATCAGCACAAAAACAAGAAACAAGCTCTTTTGTAATATCCCAAACTTTTGAATTTTCTCTTGAATAAAATATTGTAAAGAAACTCTCCCAAACACCCCTATTTATAGGAGAGGGCTAGGGTTTAGGTTTAGGAATTAATTACTGAAGATTAGGAAGTAATTAGTTCCAAATATACCCTCCAACGGATATTTAATTTCAAAAATCAAGTTAAAACAGAATTAAAAATATGCCCGTTTACTGTTCAACGGCCATATCGGTCGACTGGCCCGGTCGACCGATAGTTCAAGAATTTGACCGTTATGAACTATCGGTCGACTGGTACAGTCGACTGCTCCTGACTGAGACTTTGAAAAATAACCGGTCGACTAACGGTAGCCAGCCGGTCGACCGAAAACCTAAAGGTTGAACTATCGGTCGAAGGCCGGTAGCCCACCGGTCGACTGGTCAGATCCAGAGAGCAAACTAAAAACTTCGGTCGACTACCGGTAGCCTACCGGTCGACTGACAGACGTGCACACGGATACGTGCACTCTGCCAGAACTCCGGTCGACTGGTGGTATATAGCCGGTCGACCGGCTCAGGTCAAAAATTGAAATACAAAGGGAATTTTGAGAGGAAAAATATTTTGATCAAAACTATTTTGAACATAAAATCAATATACAACATAAAAACAGATTTGTAGGAAGAAGAATTAGTGTTAAAATATTTTTGTATATTTTATAGGAAATAAACTTGGAAAAGGCATACGCGTGAAAACGTGTGTGTTTGAGCTTCAAACCTACTCTCTATTCTTTAACATGCTATAAAGCTATAAAATAAATCCTAAGGACCTCTGAAGCAATCTTTGAGCCATCCAATGCCTTGCAATTGCCTTCTCTTCTATGATCCTTCCTTGATGTGCAATTTGCCTTCATTGCTATGTGGAACTTAGAAGTTTTTGCAAAAGCGAAGCGAATGAGCTCTAAACATGGTACAAAACCTGAAATTCATCTAGATCAAAACATTAGTACCAATAGCACTTATTTGGTTTGTTATCATCAAAACACAAAACAATGGAGAGTGTAACCTCTTGGCCAACAATCTCCCCCTTTTGATGATGACAAAACAAATAGGCTATTTACAAAAATATGGGGAGGAGAAAACTCCCCCTCAAATTATGCTATATTTAAACATTATAAATATGCTCTAAATACCAATAATTGAAATGATAAAAAGAAATGATGCACCAATTATTGAAATCAACAATACAATACAAATGAAACCTTAAAATTTGTACTTGATACCAAAACACCAAAAATCAAAAATTTGCTCCTTGATACCAATTTATACCAAAATCATAGAGATTAAAAAAAATATAAAAACTCATAAAACTCATAAATTCATATGGAACCAAGACCAAATGAACTTATTTTTGTACATGTAACTTATTCTCCCCCTTTTTGTCATACATCAAGAAGGGTTATGAAAAACATGTTTAATCAATAATACACATATTTAATTCTCCACAAATAAACGAAAATCTAGCAAAATCAAGTGGTTTTGTGAAAATATCGGCTAGTTGAAAATCGGTGGAAACATAATCAATATCAATATCACCTTTCTCAAAATGATCTCTAAGAAAGTGATATCTAATCTCAATGTGCTTGGTCTTACTATGTTGATTTGCATTTTTAGTTAAATGAATAGTACTAGTATTATCACAAAATATTTTAATATTTTTATAATGCAAATCATAATCAAGGAGAGTATGTTTCATCCAAAGGACTTGTGCACAACAAGCCCCCGCGGCAACATACTCCGCCTCGGCGGTTGATAGAGCTACGGAATTTTGCTTCCTAGAGGACCATGAAACAAGACAATTACCGAGAAATTGACATGTCCCACTAGTACTCTTTCTATCTACTCTACAACCCGCATAGTCGGCGTCCGAATAACTAGTCATAGAAAAATCTATAGTTTTCGGATACCAAAGACCTAATCCAATCGTTCCCTTAACATATCGAATAATGCGTTTTACGGCAATTAAATGAGATTCTTTGGGACACGATTGAAATCTAGCACAAAGACACACACTAAACATGATATCCGGCCTACTTGCCGTTAAATATAAAAGACTACCTATCATGCTTCTAAACAATTTAATATCAACATTTTTACCTTGTTCGTCCTTATCAAGCTTGGTTGTAGTTGCCATGGGAGTGTTGCAAGTTTTAGCGTCTTCAAGTCCAAACCTCTTCACGAGTTCCTTTGCATATTTGGCTTGGCTAATGAAGTTCCCATCTTGCAATTGCTTGACTTGGAGTCCAAGGAAGAAATTGAGTTCACCCATGGAGGACATTTCAAATTCTTGTTGCATTACCTTTTCAAAATCCTTGCATAAAACTTCATTAGTAGAACCGAAAATTATATCATCAACATAAATTTGGACAATCAAAATATCATTATCAACATGCTTAGTGAATAGAGTAGTGTCTACTTTGCCTTTAATAAAATTGTTTGAAATTAGAAAACTTGAAAGCCTTTCATACCAAGCTCTTGGAGCTTGTTTCAAACCATATAAAGCCTTATCGAGTTTGAAAACAAAATCGGGATGAACATGATCAACAAACCGGGAGGTTGAGCAACAAAAACTTCTTCATTTAGAAATCCATTTAAAAATGCACTTTTTACATCCATTTGAAAAAGTTTGAAATTTTTAAAAGATGCATAAGCTAGTGTTATCCGTATGGCTTCAAGCCGTGCTACGGGTGTAAAGGATTCCTCAAAGTCGATTCCCTCAACTTGAGTGTAACCTTGGGCCACTAACCTAGCTTTATTCCTAATGACATTTCCGGACTCATCCAACTTATTCCTAAAGATCCACTTAGTACCAATTATTGGTCTATCGTGGGGCTTAGGAACAAGGTGCCAAACTTGGTTGCGCTCAAATTGATTGAGTTCCTCTTGCATGGCAAGCAACCAATATGGGTCCGTCTCGGCTTCGAGAATGCCTTTGGGTTCAAAATGAGAAATGAAAGCAAAGTTACCACATAGGTCATGGAGTTTGGAGCGCGTTGTGACTCCTTTGGAGGCATCACCCAAGATGAGCTCCTTTGGATGATTTGTAGCATATCTCCAAGCTTTGGGAAGTGGTTGCGCACTTTCCTCATTATCCTTTTGAACTTCACCTAAAGGTTCTTGCTTTTCTTCTTGCGCGGGTGAGTCCTTCAAGGATAGTTTCTCCAAGCTTTCACCTAATGGTTCAAACTCTACAACATTCTCAACACACACATTAGATTCTTCAAACTTAACATGCATGGTTTCTTCAATAGTAAGTGAAGATCTAATGAAAACTCTATATGCTTTGCTAGTAGAGGAATATCCTACAAAGATAGCCTCATAAGCTTTAGCATCAAATTTACCCAAATTCTCTTTAGTGTTCAAAACAAAACATTTGCATCCAAAAACTTTGAAATAGGAAACATTTGGTTTTCTAAAATGATACATTTCAAAAGAAGTTTTCGAAGAATTTTTGCATAAATAAATACGATTCGATATATAGCATGCGGTGTTTACGGCCTCGGCCCATAAATATTGAGGGAGGTCGTATTCACTTATCATTGTCCTAGCCATCTCTTGAAGTGTTCTATTTTTCCTTTCTACAACTCCATTTTGTTGTGGAGTTCTAGGACAAGACATTTCATGCTTAATTCCCTTTTCATCACAATAAGTCATGAAGAGTTGGTTAACAAACTCACCACCTCTATCACTCCTTATTCTCAAAATCGGAAAACCTTTCACTTTTTCAACTCTTTTTCTAAAAATCTTAAAGTGAGAAAAAGTTTGATCTTTATTTTGCAAAAAGAAAACCCAAGTAAATCGAGAGAAATCATCAACTAAAACAAATGCAAATCTACTTCCATTTAAGCTTTTAGTTTTAGTTGGTCCAAATAAATCCATATGAATTAATTCTAGAGGTCTAGTTGACATGATATCCTTGATTGGTTTAAAGGAAGACTTGGTTTGTTTCCCAAGTTGGCACGCACTACAAATGCGGTCTTTCTCAAAACTCAAGCAAGGAATACCCTTCACCAATTCCTTTGAATTAATTCTAGAAATATGTTCAAAAGATGCATGTCCTAATCTTCTATGCCAAAGCCATGAATTTTCATCAAAAGCATTTAAACACTTAGTAGAACACTCTACATTAAGCATGTCAATTATATAAACATTGTCATCACGAAAACCGGTCAAAATACAATCATTCGATTTAATATCAAAAATCTTACAAGAAGTATCATCAAAAATAACTTTAAGACCACGATCACAAAATTGACTAATACTAAGTAAATTATGCTTCAAACCATCAACTAAAACAACATTCTCTATAATAGGAGATGAACCAACTTGAATGTTACCTATACCAATTATCTTGCCTTTGGAATCATCCCCGAAGGTGACGGAGCCACCTTCCATGTACCTTGATAGGGTTGTGAAGTTGTTGATATCCCATGTCATGTGCCTTGAACAACCACTATCAAGGTACCACCGCTCCCTACGTCTTGGAGCCTTGGTGTGTACCTACATCAAACATTTTAGGACTTGATTTTGGTACCCACATTTTCTTGGGTCCATGAGGGTTAGAACCATTAACCCAAACAAGATTATTTGAGCTATGCAATTTATCATAACAAAATTTAGCTAAATGTCCATTTTTGCCACAATATGTACATCTATAAACTCTACCATATTTAAATGCATAATGGGTGTGTGTTTTGTGAGCATTGGCATTGTGAGCATGAAAAGATTTAGCGTGAGAAGCATTAGAAGTATGAGCATGTGGAATCTTATCATGAGAAACTTTAGCATGAGATGTATGCTTTTTGGAAAATTTTTCTTCAAGTTTCTTTGTATTAAAAGCACAATCTTTTAAAACTTTTTCAAAATCACTCATTTTGGCTTTAAAAGAAGAAATTTCATTATTATCAACAATAGGGGTTTTACCCTTACAAGAAATCTTATAAGAATGAAATTCATTTTGAATGCAAATAAGATTAGAAGAAAGATCCTCTTTTTCTTGTGAAATCAAAGCAAGTTGAGATTTAAGAAAAGCAACTTCCTTTTGTAGTTTAAAACACTCCATTTTCTTGTTATCATAAGTTTCGGAAAGTTCTACAAAAGCATGCACTAGAACTTCCTTACTTAAATCATCATCATTATCATCTATAGATTCAAGAGTTTGAGGGGTTACCTTGGGTGTGTTTGCCATGAAACACATGTTTGCGGTGTCCGCCTTTTCTTCATCTTCGGACTCGCTTTCCGAATCCCAAGTGGCCTTGTAAGCCTTCTTTTCGTCTTGCTTTCTTGGCTTGAAGGAGGAAGTCATTTTCTTCTTGAATTCCGGGCAATCGGCCATGATGTGTCCGGGCTTGCGGCAATTGTAGCAAATGATCTTTCGCTCCTCTTTACCTTCAAACTTTCTCCGAAAATTTTGCTTGTTCTTCCGGTACATCCTCTTGATGTTGCGCACGAGGAGGGAGAGCTCCTCATCTTCTTCTTCATCTTCATCTTCGTCTTCAATGGTGGAGGAAGAAGACTTGAAAGCGATAGACTTCTTCTTTGTTGGAGCCGCCTCTTCTCTTGCTTTCTTCTCCATCTCATAGGTTTTGAGGTTTCCTATGAGACTTATGATGTCCATCTCGTCTTTGTCGTTCAATTCCTTCAAGGTAGTAGACTTGATCTCCCAAGATGGAGGAAGAGCCCGTATCACCTTGCGTACCTTTTGGTCGTTGGAGATGATGTCACCTAATGAAGAAAGACCATTAGTGATTTTTGTGAAACGAGTAATCATGCAATCAATTGTTTCATCATCTAGCATCTTAAATGATTCATATTGAGACCGCAAGAGATCTACTTTGGCTCTCTTGACTTGTGAGGTCCCTTCATGCGTGACCAATAAGTGTTGCCACATCTCATAGGCGGATTGGCAATGAATAACACGTGTAAGGTCATCCTCATTCAAGGCGGTAAGAAGGGAGTTTTGGGCTTTTGAGTTAGCCTCATACATCTTAAAGTCAAGGTCGGTCCAAGTGCCCTCATCACCATCGGGTGCCTCATAGGGTTTGGTCAAGGATTTGGCAACTAAGCTACCTAGTGATTGCAAAAATATAGTCATCCTAACCTTCCAAATAGGGAAATTAAGGCCATCAAATTTAGGTGGGGATTTAATGTTGTCGGCCATGTTTACTAGTGTATGAATGGATGAATGAAAATGTTGATTAGCAATATTTTAGGATCTCTCTAAGGATGTTAAGCCAAACCTAGAGTCCAAGCTCTGATACCAATTGAAAATCACCTAGAGGGGGGTGAATAGGTGATAATGCTAATCAAGGACCAAATTAAAAATATGAAGCAATGAGCAACAAATATAGAGATGAATGCAAGTGAATGATGCAAGTCACAATCAATAGCAAGAAGTAATAGCAAGTAAAGTAAACCAATCGCAAACACAAGGATATGTTATCGAGGTTCGAGCACCCAGCTCTACTCCCCGCCTTCCCCAGAAGGATTCTAGCTACTTTCACTATCACAAAGATCAATTACAAATGGAGTACCCAACTCCTACAATTTCAGCACAATACAATTTCTAAGTAATCAAAAGATCACAAACTCTCTCTTTCAAATATCTCTTCCCTTACAAAGGTCCTTAGAGAATATTGAGAAGGAATGAAGCTCTTGTGTAAGTGAAGAAAGAAAATCAAATTCAGAGAGTATATCAAGAACACTTCTGAAAATGAATGAGAAATATCAGCACAAAAACAAGAAACAAGCTCTTTTGTAATATCCCAAACTTTTGAATTTTCTCTTGAATAAAATATTGTAAAGAAACTCTCCCCAAACACCCCTATTTATAGGAGAGGGCTAGGGTTTAGGTTTAGGAATTAATTACTGAAGATTAGGAAGTAATTAGTTCCAAATATACCCTCCAACGGATATTTAATTTCAAAAATCAAGTTAAAACAGAATTAAAAATATGCCCGTTTACTGTTCAACGGCCATATCGGTCGACTGGCCCGGTCGACCGATAGTTCAAGAATTTGACCGTTATGAACTATCGGTCGACTGGTACAGTCGACTGCTCCTGACTGAGACTTTGAAAAATAACCGGTCGACTAACGGTAGCCAGCCGGTCGACCGAAAAGCTAAAGGTTGAACTATCGGTCGAAGGCCGGTAGCCCACCGGTCGACTGGTCAGATCCAGAGAGCAAACTAAAAACTTCGGTCGACTACCGGTAGCCTACCGGTCGACTGACAGACGTGCACACGGATACGTGCACTCTGCCAGAACTCCGGTCGACTGGTGGTATATAGCCGGTCGACCGGCTCAGGTCAAAATTGAAATACAAAGGGAATTTTGAGAGGAAAAATATTTTGATCAAAACTATTTTGAACATAAAATCAATATACAACATAAAAACAGATTTGTAGGAAGAAGAATTAGTGTTAAAATATTTTTGTATATTTTATAGGAAATAAACTTGGAAAAGGCATACGCGTGAAAACGTGTGTGTTTGAGCTTCAAACCTACTCTCTATTCTTTAACATGCTATAAAGCTATAAAATAAATCCTAAGGACCTCTGAAGCAATCTTTGAGCCATCCAATGCCTTGCAATTGCCTTCTCTTCTATGATCCTTCCTTGATGTGCAATTTGCCTTCATTGCTATGTGGAACTTAGAAGTTTTTGCAAAAGCGAAGCGAATGAGCTCTAAACATGGTACAAAACCTGAAATTCATCTAGATCAAAACATTAGTACCAAATAGCACTTATTTGGTTTGTTATCATCAAAACACAAAACAATGGAGAGTGTAACCTCTTGGGCCAACAGTATTAACCTGATCATAAGAAGAATAACAAGGCTAAAACAGAAGTTTCTAACTTTGTCTCTTCAATATTAACATCATTCATCATAATGTCAATAATGTTCGGTCGGCTCGGCATCAATCGACCGTGATGTGATTCGTTAAAGGAAGAAGTTCTTCATTGGCGCTCTTCCAAACATCTTGGATCTCAGAGATTTGATCAGAGGTGTAGTATTAAGCTGATCATGAAAAGAGTGATAAGGCTAAAACTGAAGTTTCTAACTTTATCTCTTCAATATTAACATCATGCATCGTGATGTCAATAATGTTCGGTCGGCTTGGCGTTGATCGACCATGATGTTATCCGTTGAAGGAAGAAGTTCTTCTTTGGGGCTCCTTCAAACATCTTGGATCTCAAAGCTTTGATCAGAAGTGTAATGTCAACGTGATCATGAGAAGAGTGACAACGCTAAAATCAAAGTTTCTTACTTTGTCTCTTATATATTAACATCATGCTTCGTGATGTAAATAATGTTCGGTTGGCTTAGCGTAGATCGACCGTGATGTGATCTGTTGAAGGAAGAAATTCTTCTTTGGCACCCTTCCAAACATCTTGAATCTTGAAGCTTTGATCAGACGTGCAATGTTTTACCTGATCATAAGTAGAGTAACAAGGCTAAAACTAAAATTTCTAACTTTTTCTCTTCAATATTAATATCATGATGTCAATAATGTTTGGTCGGCTCGGCGTTGATCGACCATGGTGTGATCAGTTGAAGGAAAAAGTTCTTCTTTGGTGCTCTTCCAAACAAATTGGATCTTGCAGCATTGATCAGATATGTAATGTTAACCTGATCATGAGAAGAGTGACAATGCTAAAACCAAAGTTTCTAACTTTGTCTCTTCACTATTAACATGATGCATCTTAATGTCAAGAATGTTCGGTCGGCTCGGCGTCGATCGACCGTGATGTGATCTTTTGAAGGAAGAAGTTCTTCTTTGGCGCTCTTCCAAATATCTTGGATCTCGAAGATTTGATCAGATGTGCAATTTTAACCTGAACATAAGAATAGTGACAAAGCTAAAATCAATGTTTCTAACTTTGTCTCTTCAATATTAACACATACATTGTGATGTCAATAATGTTCGGTCAGCTCGACGTCGATCGACCGTGATGTGATTCGTTGAAGGATGAAGTTCTTCTTTGGCGCTCTTCCAAACATCTTGGATCTCAGAGCTTGGATCAGAGGTGTGGTATTAACCTGATCATGAGAAGAGTCCCTCTAAGGATAGTACATCTTCAAGATTCTGCCTTTTATCGACATCATGAGCATATCCCCATTCGGAGTTATAAGGCGGTATACTCCATTTGAGTAAACTGACTCTTCCACAAATGGTCCTTCCCATTTAGGTTGAAATTTCTCTTTTGTCTTATGTGTCATAACCATGGGTCTTCTGATAGCTAAGACAATGTCTCCTTTCTTGAAAATTCGTTTTCTGACTTTTATTGAAAGCTCAGGAAATTTAGGCTTGATAAAGCTCGATTTGCTATTGGGCTTACAGACATTTATCGTCCAAAGCTTCCAACTCTTGGAGGCGCAATTGATTTTTCTCTTCCTCTGTCATCCGGGTTGTCAAGGTAACTCGGAGGGATGGAATTCCGATCTCCAATGGAAGTACAGCTTCATATCTGTACAATAAGGAAAACGGCGTGGCTTTTGTCAGAGTTCTCACCGTCGTGCGGCAAGCCCACAAGCATTCGCCTAATTTGTCATTCCAGTCATGTTGACTTTTTGAGACAAATTGCTTGAGAAGCTTTTCAAAAGTTTTATTAAAGGCTTCTGCTAGACTGTTGGCAATTAGATAGTATATCGTTGATGACACACTTTGGATTTTCTATTATAGAACCTTTGGAATGCTTGGCTGATGAATTAGGGTCCGTTATCATGGATAATTCGTCGGAGTGTACTGAAACGGTAGAGCACGTGATGTTTGATGAACTTTAACATGTTTGTTGTCATTACTTCCTTCAAGGGAAAAACTTATACCCATTTAGAGAAGTAATTTGTTATAGCCAAAATGAAACGATGTCCTTTGGATGTTGGAGGACTGATGGGTCCAATAACATCCATTCCCCACACCTCAAATGGCCATGAAGTAGTCGTCGGATGAAAATTTTCCGGTCCTTGATGGACGAAGTCACCGTGGATCTGACTGGCAAGGCATCGCTTAGCATAAGCGATAACATCAGGGATCATCTTCAGTCAATAGTAGCCAAGTGCTATAAGCTGATCTTTGAACTTAGGTCCAGGTTGCTGAGCTTCGCACATATCATCATGAGCTTCTTTGAGTGTCTCATGTGCCTCTTTGGGTGAAAAGCATAGGAGCAAAATTCCATCATATGATCGGCGATACATTGTTCGCATAATCGCATTGTAATAGAATCGAGGAGCTTTCCATCTGATGGCAACTACCTCCTTAGGGTCATCAGGCAATACACCATACAAGATGAAGTCAATGTAAGGGAATTACCAGTCCCTAGGTTCAAGACTTGCTGATATCTCAAGAACCTCATTAATTTGAAGGTGATGGTCTGCTCTTGGAGTTGTACTGTATTCAAGGGCGAATTTGCAGAAGTACAAGTCACGATTGTAGATACGTACTCTCTCTGTGGCTCCAGCTGGAAGGGCCAATGAAGCAGCGAGGGACTCCAGTCCATTTGGATGCACATTTCGCAGACACGATACATGGTCAATGTTGAAGATTTTAAACTTCTCTGCCATGTCAATGGTCACGTTGTGATAGGGTATCAAGTCTTCATACAGGACTTCGTACTCTCCGCGAACCTGGTTGACGTTGAGCTTTGAGTCACCATATGCTTTGAGAACTTTAACTCCAATCCCTTTAACAAGTTGCATCCCGATCAAGAGAGCATTGTATTTTGAGACGTTGTTGGAACACGACTCAGTTAATGAGAATGCACGAGGGATCACATAATTATGTGGGGAAATGAGTACTATCCCCACACCTACGACGATGCTTCCCTCAGGACTTGTCATTGATGCTCTGTTAAAGAATAGTTACCACATTTATTTATTTAAGGAGGCGTTGATCAAGTTAACTTCTGCAATCTTGTCTGGGAGATCATTATAAAGTTTTAAAGTTCTTGAAACTGGATGATCGGCCAGAAAATATACCACACCTTACCCTTTGATCGCCTTTTTGGCATGAATTGCATCTCGTATTGTGAGAGTAATATGGCCCATTTCACTAATTTGTAATTCAGTGAAGAAGGTCTTGTCATGAACAATGCAAGGGATTAACTCTGGAGATGACATGAATGCATTGCCCCATAAGATAGTGTCACATCTTTTGACAGCGAAGACTAACGCTAAGCATTCCTTCTCAATTGGGTTGTAACGATGTTTCACCCCAATCTTTGTTCTACTTAAATAGTGGATCTCCTGTTCGTGATTTTTATCATTATTTTGAGCTAGCAAAGCTCCTAAGGAATAATCCATCACTTGAACATATAACAGAAAAGGTTTTTCCGCTACTGGGCTACCAGCACGTGTGGGTGTGTGAGATACTCCTTGATTTCTTTGAATGCTTCATGGTAAGCATTGTTCTAGACGAATGAGACTCCCTTCTTCATTAACTTGGTGAAGGATTGGCACTGTCCCGAAAGATTTGATATAATTCTCCAGATATATGCCAATCGTCCCTATAGGCCTCTGAGTTCTTTAAGATTTCTCGGAGGTTGGATCTCTTGGATGGCATGGATCTTTTTTGGATCAAGGTAAATTTCTTTGGATGTAATGACAAATCAAAGAAATTTGCTACTGGCTACCCTTAGGAAGGACTTGGTTGGGTTCATCTTCAATTGATGAGCCCGCATAATATCGAACACTCTCTTCAGGTCGCAAGGTGATCACCTTTGTCATGTCTTTTCATAGCGATATTGTCGATGTAGTATTATACAAATTTACGTATATACTCATAGAAGATCGCATTCATGGCACGTTGATAGGTTGCATCAGTGTTCTTCAAGTCAAAGGGCATCACTGTGTAACAGTATACTCCAAAAGGCATTCTGAAAGATGTATGCTTTTCATCTTTAGCGTATATCTTTATTTGATTATACCCTGAAAGGTCATCCATACAAGACATCCTCTTAAAATTGCACGTATTGTCAATATAACATCCGTGATCGAGAGAGGGAATTCGTCTTTTGGACAAGCAGCATTTAGATCGCGATAGTCGATGTAAATCTTGATCTTTCCATTCTTCTTAAGAACGGGCACTATATTGGCCACCCAGTCAGGATGTTGCTCTTCCCTGTTGTTTGACTGCCTTGCCATCCGAGTTGATGTTGAGACGATGTATAGTAATCTGGGGATCAAACTCAAGCATGTCCTCATAATTCCAGCAAAGGCATCCTTATACTCTCATATAAGATATATTAGATCTTCTTTCTTGGGTGACAAATTATCACTTATGAAAATGGGCTTGGGGTTAGCCTCATCTCCAAAATATATCTGAGTCACTTTATCCTCAGTGGGTAGTTTGCGTTGTTCAAAGCGTATATCCCAAAGAGTATTTAAGTGTTTAATCCATGAATCTAAATCCTACTAGACTAATTTTTTAGATTTAAAGGTATCTTCTCTGTCATTTTTTAAATGGCTGGTTGACCCCATATTCACTGAGTGACTTTCGAAGATATCGCCGATGCAAACATCTGAGTCCCATGACGATGTTGCCGATAAGTTATCATGATTAACCTCTTCTTCAAACTCAAAATTTGATGAGATTGACGTAGATACATAACCGAGTCCTCTTCGGGTCTTATGATAGTAATCGGGGTCTTTACCTTCTGATAAAAATGAACAAAGTACTGCTCGCTTTCCTTTGCCAAAATTAAGTCCTGATCCTTTAGTAATATCATACCCCATTCTTTTCATTATGTGATGTGGCTTTTTCCATAATGAAAAAGTTGTGGAGACTCAGACCCACCCCCTGAGTTTTCACAAGCTATGGGCTCAAACTTGATTTTTCTAAATAGAATCAGCTTTAGGCTTTTTGCTTGGCTGGTACTTCAAAGAGAGCATTGTGTGCCCCTTTAATCTTTTCGCATACCAGGAGGGATGACATTATTGGTAGACACAATGATGTCAAAGCATTCATTGCTAACCATGATCACTCTCTACGTCAGTACTAGTTTTTGACAGTACAAAATCAGAAGTGAATGCAGAAAAGTAAGCCGAATCTTAATCTTCATTGATAAACCACTTGCTTTCAACATTGGCAGTGGTATTGGAATTGAGCTCATCAATGCTCATTATAAGGAGATTTATTTCCCAGAGACACTCATCTTCTTCTAGCACCATATCTGCTTCATTTCCAGAGTCGGATTCTTTCGGGTGTGGATTCTCATCAGTCTTAATAGAATCCTGATAGAGAAGGGAATCAGTGAAGAAATTCTCAACCCCTATGAAGGGATGCCTTTTGGGAACCAGCTTTCTCACTTTTCCATCTTCATCGACGTATTTCATTACCTAATGAAGAGTGGATAGGATGATGGAGTTGCGATGGATCCAAGGTCGTCCCAGCAGCAAATTATACGAGGTGTCAGTGTCGATGACATAACATGTCACCTCAGATTTCAGGTCCCCAAGTTGACACCTGAGTTTGATTTTCCCCATCAGGCGTGTACCATTGCCGTTGAAGCCATAGATGATTGTCTGAGTGGCACTTAACCAGTGGATGGGGATCCCCAAATACTGCTGACCCTACGGGGCATGATGCTCAACACGGATCCTGGATCAACATGAATACGACTCACTTCAGATGATCTGATATACCCTACGTAAAACAGGGGTCTATCAAGTTTCTCTTTGACTTGCATGTCGTCTAGGGTGAAGGTGATGCAGGGAAACTGCTTTGAGCTATTGTGGCAATGGTTGTCGTCTTCCTCTATGTATATAGCAGGAATTTGGGTCACGAAAACCTCTACATCTGGTAACGCTTCTCTTAAGGCATCCCTTATGGACTTCGAAGCCCTTAAGAGCTTATAAAGAGTGATCCAGTAGGGATGTTGACTAGTTGAGCCATGATATCAAAATGAAAGGGAGTTGATGGTCCCATACTGCCTTTTTGAATAGTTTTAACATACCGAAGCTCTTTTTATTTTTCACAGATGGCCTCATGGACTGTTCGATTGCCTTCTGAACTGGTTGGGGGAGTCTACTATCGGCTCGTCATACTGTTTCAAGTATTGCTTGTTGAATCGAGTCTTTGATGTGGGAGGTGCGCCAGTGTCAGCAACAAAAGTGGACTCCTCTTCTCTTGAGCTGGTGAGGGAAGCGACATCTTATTTGGTTTCTCTTGTAGAGATACCAACCACATTGCTGGAGGATGCTTTGGTCTTACCCTTGGACTTCTTATTTGTAACAGCCATTCATTACTTGCTTTGAACAATGTCAGGGTGGATTCACATTGTCTCTCCTCGAGGAGTAGGGACATGAATAAGGCCTTTCTCCTTCTGGTTATGAGGATCAGTATTGATCACTCTTAGTTCTCCTCTCAGGATAGGAACCACTCCGGTTGGTGCTGGCGGGAGATTTCGATCGAATTGAATAGGTGATGAGGCTATCATGTTGGCTGTCACCTTCTTCATTTTTGGATGGAGCTTAAGTACCTCCACATCGATTAGAGCCTGAATAACATCTTTAAAGATGTAGCAGTTCTTGGAAGGTTGCCCTAGCATCCTGTGATATAAATAGTAGTTGGAATCATCAGTCTTCCCTACATCTTCAGGACATCTAATCTTCGGCAATTTGAGTTTGCTACTCTTTTGGAGCAACTTGAACAAAGAGACCCCGTGCTCATCCTTGAAGGAGTATAGTTTATTGGCACGTGCTTGGCCGGGAGGCATACCCCCTCTTACTGACCGGGTCTTTGAAGGTGATTTGACCTCTATTGCCAATATATCCCTTCTCTTGGGTTGAGAAGATGACTCTGGGGCTCACTGTGTTGGTTTATCAGGTCTTGGCTTGCTATTTTCTTCAGCTCTGACTTGGGAGACAATTTCTTCCGCATGTTCACCTTGTAGCATGAACTGCGACATTCAGCCACACCCATTTGATTAAGGAGGGCAGTTTACAAATTGTGGTGACATGGCTCAACTAGCGTGGACTTGGTCATGCGGTTAGGACTACGGGCCTGTTTGTTTCGTTGCGAAACGTCGCAAGTCGTAAGTCGTAAAATGAGAATGAAAAAAGTGAACTGTAGCAGAGAAAATATATTGTGTTTTACGGTGTTTGGTTGATAAAGTGAAGTGTAAATGGAAAAATATATTGTGTTTTACGGTGTTTGGTTGATAAAGTGAAAGTGTAAATGGTAAAGTATATTGTGTTTTACGGTGTTTGGTTGGTAATGTAAAAGTGTAGGTGGAAAAGTTGACCACAAAATTAACTGTAGCAGTGATTTAAATTATAAATACTATTAAATTAAATCTACTATTGTAAATTAAATTGTATTAATAAATTTGAGATAAAAAATTAATAATCTTAATATTTTATTTATAACAATAATATTAATAAAATATTAGTATAAATAGTAAAATATTATTAAAATATTAACTAAATAAATAATATAGAATTTTAAGAAAATCAAAAGAACGTTAATAAAATTTTAAGAATACTAATAAAATATAAATATTAAAAAATCTTACAAAAATAATAAAATATAGTTATAATATTATAATATTAAAAATACTTAAAAATTATTATAATATAAATTTTATTATAATATTGTTGTAATATTATAGAAAAATAAAATTAACAAAGTAAAATATAATTATAATTTAATAATAAATTATCATTATAGTATTATTATACAGAATTATTATTACAATATTAGCATAATAAAATATTAATATAATAATAAAATATATTATGATATTAATAAAGTAATTTTTATATTAAAAATAATAATTAAATATATAGTAATTTTATATTAAAGTATAATATTGTTATATTAATAAAATCTTAACTCTAAATAAAATAATAAAAAATTGAATAAGTATTAATAAAATAATAAAATATAGTTATAATATTATAATATTAAAAATACTTGAAAATTATTATAATATAAATTTTATTATAATATTGTTGTAATATTATAGAAATATAAAATTAACATAGTAAAATATAATTATAATTTAATAATAAATTATCATTATAGTATTATTATACTGAATTATTATTACAATATTAGCATAATAAAATATTAATATAATAATAAAATATATTATGATATTAATAAAGTAATTTTTTATATTAAAAAATAATAATTAAATATATAGTAATTTTATATTAAAGTATAATATTGTTATATTAATAAAATCTTAACTCTAAATAAAATAATAAAAAATTGAATAAGTATTAATAAAATAATAAAGTATTAAATAAAAATATTAAATTAAAATAGTAAAATATTAAATATTAAAACAATATTAAAAACAATAAAAAAATTTAAATATTAAAAATATTAAATAATTAAATTAGAAATTAAACACTATTTAAAATATTAAATATTTAATAATATTAAATTATATATTGATTATCAAGTAACTGTTTTGAACTGTAAGTGTACTACAAGTGAGAGTTACATGACCACAAAATTAACTGTAGTAACTGCAAGTGGGAAAATATGAGTGTAAAAGTGAGATTTACATGACCACAAATTTAGCTGTAGCAACTGCAAGTGGGAAAAGAAGAGTTGCATTTTGCAACTTGTTTTTTAGCGAAACAAACAACGGAAAATGGAAAAGAAGTTTTACGACTTGCGTTTTGCGGCGTTTTGCGGCGAAACAAACACGCCCTACGAAGTGCCATGCTTCAAAATCTCTCGATGAAAGTTTTGAAGACTCCTTTCTTTTGCCTGGCTGCAAGAAAAATTGACACTGAAACTTTCATATCATCTTCAAAGAAATAAGCCAGAAATAACTTCTCAAGATCGGCCCATGTCTTGATCGAGCTGGCACAAAGTTTCATGAACCATTCAAAGGCGACCCCTTTAAGAGTGCCAATGAATAAACGAATAATGATAGCATCGTTCGATACTATATTTCAAGTTTTGGATTTAAAGTAGTATATGTGTTGGTTCGGCGATCCTTTACCGTCGAAAGTATGGAGGGTCGGTGCCTTAAATTTGGGAGGATAGGGAGCCGTGTCCCACTTTGCTAGGTAGGGTCAGACTATCCTTGCATCTTGAAGACCGTCTTGGTTTGCGAGGGTCTTAAGGCATTGCTCGAATTTGCTCCTCCTTTTGGAATGACTGCTTCCATTCTCTGAGTTATCCTCCTCTTTAGATGAAGATTTGGGTGGCTCAGAATTAGAATGCTCTTCACTCTCAGTATTTATAGAAGATGAGCTCTCCCCCTGCTTTCGTTTGCCCTTGGACTTCTTGGAAGGAGTTTTAGCCTTCGGTTTCATTTTCTCCTTAAGAAGTTGTGATAGCATCTGCTTAAAGGTGTCGATAGATTCTTACTGAGCTCGAATCATATCGAGTTGTTCTCTTTGAACTCGGGCCTACTCTTCAAATTGCCTGCCCATTTCCTTAGGAGTTCCCACCATGTAAGCAAAGGTGGTTGTCTCCAAACTAGAATTCAAATTTTGGCTTTAATGATGGCGGAGTGCTCATCATTCACCTCATTCCTCTATCCAACATACTGTAGTTAACTGGGGAAATCACTCCTGTGCGAGTCTAAGTGTGTGGGTAGACCCCTTCAGGCTTGACTAGAATATCCTTCATACCTGGAGATCGATCAACATCTGACCCCTCCGAACTAACATCCAGTTGTTTCCATTTAGAGTTGCTTTGTGTGAAACTCGGCCCCACCATGTTTGTGGTTACTTCTGGGTATTCGACGTCGGAGAATGACTTCTTCTTTTGGGATCATCGTCTCTTGGTTGAGTTTGAAGCTGTTGACAATCAGCTAAAAACTGAGGGCTTTGTTATCTGAAAGCCGCAATGACAACCAGAAAGTACTGCTGAGATGAGTCGCTCGCAGTGATATTCAGAAGTGATTTGTTGGACACTCTTTTTTCTTGTCAGGTAGTCCCTTAGGTCCATCATGGGGACGTCTGTGGAACTAGCCTCCAACCCTAGAGGTGAGGCTTCTTGGCTTTACATATCTTAAGGACATGCCTTCCTGAACACTGGTCTAGCGTTGCTTTGTAGAAACGTGGACATGGTGTTAAAGCGTGAGCCTCTCGTTGTAATGAAACACAGACTTCGTGTTTAGAATTAAAAACACGGGCATCATGCTCTGAAATAGGCAAAACGTGTGTTTCACATTTTAAAGTAGAGACGCGAGCATCCAGCAATGGCTGAGTTGGCCTCAGAACACGAGTCTCGCATTTAGGATCAGAAACACGAGAGTCACGTTCTGAAATTGACAGAACGCGGGTCTCATATTTTGGCATAGGCAGAATGCGGGTCCTGCGTTAAATGCGGACCTCACATTTCCTAAAAGGAATTCGGGTATGAATTTCGTGTTCTGAATATGCAGAATAGATTGCTTCTACAGAATCTTTGATTTGTTGTCAACGAGCACAATGCCTTTATCGACATTCAGCATTCCGGTTGAGCCGCAAAGGTTATTGACTTGGCAACTTGGAATTGCATAGTTCACCACCACTTTGGTCATGTGCCAGTACATTAGTCTTGCGGGTTCGCTTAGGGACATTGACGCGAGCTACATGGGTTGCGCGAGAGGTTCTCAGAACCTCTTCAGAAGTGGCACCGCTTTCACTGTGAGCAGTGGTGCGGGCCACTTTAGGAGTAATCTCTAAAGGGATTCAAGAGCAAATCTCAGAAGAGACTTTGTGATATTGCTGCATTGCCTTGGGTCTGGCGGAACTTAAGGAAAGAAATTTCTCAAACTTTCTTGATCGAATTCGATGATAAGGGATTCCACCATCTTGCCAAGAAGCTGGACATCAGCTTGCGCCTTCTAATCGGGAGAGAAAGCAATCCTCAATGGAGTCGCCATCTTTTGTTTGGTCGAAAAGGTGGTGCGAAGTAAAGTTTCTTTGAGTGGATGAAAAATTATAACAGAATGATTCCGATTACAAAGGAGGGGAGAAGAACTGATTCTTCCCTTTGATTAAGGTTGGGTTTCATGTGGCGATGGAGAGTGATTCTTATTCTCCATTGACTGGCTGAATGTCAAGCTTCTCTTCAGGATGCTCTCCAAGATCAATCAGAAGAGATCTCTGTATTTAACACATTAAGTATTTAGAGTTACTGATTACTCTTTTCCTCCTCTCTCTGGACTTTTGGACAAGTAAGAGGAAAGCAAGAAGCTTTTAGCTTAAGAATTCTCAGCTCTCAATCTTTAAGAGTTTCTCTTTTTCTTCTCTGCTCAAAGAGTCTTCTCTTCAAAAGTCCTCCATTTTGTCATAGCTCCTCAGGATATTTATAGAGAGTCATAGGTATTATTATCCCCTATAATCCCTCCATATAGGAGATTAACTCTCACATTAAGTTGGTAGTTAATTAACCCAGTAATGGGAGTCAGATATAACAAAAACGCGGGTCTCGCACTAGACACGGACCTCGCGTTTGTATAGACATAGGGCTCAGACCCGCGTCTCAATCAGTACATGGAGTTACTCAGACTCGCGTTTGAGGTATAATGTAGAGTTGCTCAGACCTTCATTTGACGCGGAATTACTCAGGCTCGCGTTTGACGTGAGACGCGGAGTTCTTCAGACCCACATTAGATGCAGAGTTCTTCAGACTCGCGTGAAACGTGGGTTACTCAGACTCGAGTCCAAAGTCTCTGTCTTCCTTTGGATGATAGGTTCGCGTTTTAGTTTGAAACACGACTTCATGTTAGAAATGAGGTTCACGTCTGATGATTTATCCTTAGTGATTTTTGGACAGTCTACAGAACTCCCTTCAAAGTTTTCTACCACGATTGAATGGGACGAATTTTGAAATACTTTAGACTTCAGTTGATTTTGGGCTTCCATGATTGTACTGACAATTTTTCGAGATGCCCTGAGCTTGATCTTGTCTAGTTCTAGTCTTCGTGAGTGTAATCTTAAACTGCTTGAAGGCTCGAGGGAAGATCTTTACAAGTGTCTTAGAAACTCAGTTTAGCACTTATCGTGAACTCTGATATGTTTATCGGTGTGCTATTGAACTTGTAGATTTATTGATTACTTTTGCAAGTGTATTGTTGAACTTATTACTGAAGTAGGGACACACTTCTTATATGTGAGAGAACGTAGCTCTCATAGATGCAACTATCATGCTGATCAAGTGTAGACACAAGCTTCAAATGAAGTTGAGATGCGACTGTCAATTTGTTGTAGAGATGCGGATCTCAATCATTGTTGAGACGCGACTCTCAATTGTTCTTGAGACACGCCTTTTAGCTTCAATGCGAAAATCACGCTGGAAGGTTCCAGATGCTGACGCGGGTTTATCGGGGGAAAATCATGCAAAAAAAGTGTTATTTTGAAAAGTGTGTATGCTTTGGCTTCCTTGATACTTCCGTTATAGCATACAGGCTAAATAGGTCAAATCCATAAGGACGGGATGTAATAGAAACTTTAACGGTATGATTATGTGTGCTTTAACAGTTCTTCAATGTTCTAAAGAATCAAAAGAAAAGAACACAAACAATGAAAAGAGAAGTGTACGGTGAAGCAAAGATAGAAACATTGAAAGAATATATTTGTGATTTTTGTGATATATCTAAAACAGCGTAAAAAAGAAAAAAACTTATGGCTACTAACCACTATTGGCTCCACTAACCATGCTACCCTCTTAGTAATAGTCGCCTCACATGTATCCTTAGCCCACTAGTCCTTAGTTCAAGAGCTTTTCAACTCATAACCCATAATATCACTTTCACATCCAAACTCAACAAACAAGAGCAAGCTATACTTAAAACTATCAAAACTAACTAGAGCAAGTATGAAATAAAGTAATGGTAACTTATTAGAGAGTCAAATGTTAGAGTGCTAGAATCTATCATCATGAGCCATCAATGGCTCTTGCAAGAGCAAGGTCAAGTAAAGGCTATTAGATTCATGTGGACAATTAAGTAAAGAGTTAGCAAGTTAGTAGTTGTTGCCATGAGAGAAAATTAGCAAAACATGTAAAGAGTTGAAGAAAAAATAAATAGAGAAAAAGGAATAACCTTTCATAAAGTATCACCCACCATTACTAGAACTTTCTCTTCTATCCTATAATCACTCTTTCCTATTACATGATCTACTAAAATGAAAAATACAAAAGAGAAGAAGAAGAAGAAGAAGAAGAAGAACTAAACTACACAAATGGGAGAAAACTACCCTAAAAACTTTCCTCCCCAAACATCTGCTCAAGACCAAGTATTTATAGGCAAAAAAGGCACCAGGGAGGCTGTACGGAGTTGTGCGTCGAAGCTCGAAGCACGACTCCATAGCATGGCCACATTTCTACGGCCATGCTGCGCCTAGAAGGGCAGTGCCAGGGACTTGTACAGCTTGCAGATTCCTGGTTTTTTGCTTTCAGAAGCAACCAATTCAGCTTTCAAAGTCCAAGGCTATTTTAGGATAAAAAAATCACCAAATAAATGAGATTTTTGATCTTCTTCTTCATTTCACACCATGGATCTAGGAACACATAAGAAAGTCATTATTTAGCAGAATTAAATATAAACATGTTATATGGAATATGTAAATATAGAGGCCAATCACACCCCACACTTATCTTTTGCTCGTCCCAAGCAAAACAGAAAAACTAAGAAACTTATTACACCACTTTCACAGGTAACGCAATTGCATTGAGCATGTGCACTAAGTCGTTAAACCTCTAGGTTCCCCTAGAGGAAGTGTTTTGTCTCCTGAGGGTTTTTCAGCAGATTATACCCACAAAATTCATAAAAAAAAAAAATCAAATGCTAGTATTTTAAAAACGCATTTTGAAAGTAGAGTAAAGTGTTGAAATATTTTTGTGAAAATTTAGGTGATCCAAGGTGATAAATTAACCAGAAATTAATCTTCCTTAAATTAAGTCTAAATGTAAAATCTTGTTATAAATTAAATGTAAGAATTTAAAATTGAATTGATTCTTTGATCTTTCATAATACTTTTAGAAAATATGCACTTTGTGAACTGTGAATATTTTTGGGATATCGACTCTAATTTTCATGCCATAAATTTTTCTTCCCTTAATTTTCTTAGGCTTTCTAGCTTACCTAGGTAGTGAGCTTTTAGCCAGTTACTCTCAAACCAGATGATTTTAAGGAACCAGATGAGAAAATCCCTCGGGCTTAAGACTCGAGTAAATAAGGTCACAAAACTAAAGGGGATTATTTTATTTTTGTCCACTGCCTTAGGCCTGACTAATTATGCTTCCTGAGGCATAACTATCTAGCTTCAATAAGTGATTTTTATTCTCATTATTTTTTATATTTTTTTTATGGCATTTTCAGCCTTTTTTCAATCCCAAAAAATTGTGTATGTGTGAAGTGCATATATCTAAAGCAAAAAATTCGAGATCAAATTATCTTTCTAATATTACTTTCTTATCCTAAAATTTAAACAAGATCTATTATTTTGACTCGGTTTAAGAATTCATAATTTTAGATCTTTTTAATTCCTAAGATCCTCTTAACTTTCTTAAAATAAATCAAAACTATTTCTCTTATTTCAAAAGTTTTGTAAAAAGAAAAGAAAAGGGTTTTTATACAAAAGAAAAAGTCTAAAATTTTCTAAAAAGAAGTGTAAAATAAAGAAAGTTTAAAATAACCTACGTTAGTAAAACCTCCCCCCACACTATCTCATGCATTGTTCTCAATGCATCGTGAATCTGTATAAGCATGAAACAACGAGAGAAGAAAAAATTACCTCAAAGTGGTTGTTCCGGTGGTGGTCTGATTGGTCAATGAAATGCGGCCCAATTCAAAGATTGTGAATCTCGAAGGAATCCACCAGGGACCTCTCTAATACAACCTATTAAAATATTGTAGAAATGTATGATCTTTTTGAAAAAATTCTCCCCCTCAAATGACTAATTTTCAAAAATAAACTCAGAGTCATTATGTTCAACACCGTTGTGTTGTCCAACAAAGAAGTGCGATTGTGGAAGATAATAGACTTGGGCTCAAAAGAAACAAGAACGGATATCAACTAGGGAAATTGACTTAGATCAAGTTGAGATTCAGAAATTGGAGTCGAATTTGGTTCAAAAGTGGATTCGAATTTGGTTCAAAATTGGGTTCGAATTTGGTTCAAAATTGGGGTCCAAACTAAAAAAATTAATGTTCACACACTTTCCCCATTAACGGAATGTGATCATAAAATATTGGTGATTCTATTTCACGATGTACGGGTACAGAATTCAATGTTGACTCCAGAATATAATAAAAAAATCTGGTGATGATACGGAGTCATTATTCAATCAAAAAGTGAAATAAAATTATTAACTTGTGGACTAGGATCACATTCACGCTCAAGTTCAATTTCAGAAAAAGAATAACTTGCCAAACTGTCAAGATGGTTCTCAAAATTTGGGCAAGTTCAAAAGGATGTAGTGAAATTGAATCTTGATTTTCGTCCACAGAAGGAATGTGAATGGGTGAAATGATTGATTAAATTTCAGGAATCGGAATCAAAATTGGTTCAAGAATATTATTTAGTTTAGCTAACACTACAAGAGTCGATATTGATTTAAGAATTGGACTCGAATCATTAAATTCAAGCTCAGGTTCAATTAATCTTCGAGTTCAATTTCAGAAAATGGATAACTTGCCAAAATCTCAAAGATTTGATTTTGGTCAAGTTCAGGTTGGCATAATGAAATTGAAGCTTGATTTCCAAAATGACATGATTCTTGAGTCATATGAAAATTTGGTGGACATTGAAAGTCAACCATATTTCGGATTAGTCGCTCAAACTCTTGCACGAATTCGACAGTTTTTTCCAACAATGACTATTCTTTTAGTGGTTCTGGAAAAGAACTGTATGAATTTTGAAAATTTTGTGGATAAGATGAGGCCACCATGTTTTCAAATTGTTTTTGGGTCTCTATCATTTCTTTCAAACTCCTTTGCAACTTTGATTTTTCTTCAATTGGTAGTTTAGGAAAAGGAGGATGCGCAACAGAATTAGGGAATGAATATTGTGAACAATTTGGTTTAAAATTTAACTCGGGGGAGGTGAATTCCCGTGGACTCTGTGAAGAGTGAAAATTATTTTGAAATTTATGGTCATAGAATTGGGGGTATAGGTCATATTTAGTCAAATAAGTCCAATCTGGACCATATTGTTGGTTCATGTTGTACATAACCGAGTTGAAATTATCCGAGTTAAAAATGGATTCATTTGGTTGAATTTTTTATTATATTCCATCTTATCACAATAATCACAAAAAAGAAAAATCAAATAAACAAGCAAGCAAAGAAAGAAAAAGAAAAAAAATCAAAAACAAGCCTATACTAGGGTTGACCTAGACCTAGATGACTCCTAACTGATTGGACTGGACACGGGGGGTACATTATAGGAACTGACCACAAGTTAATTGACCAGGGGCAAGATCAGTGGGACGTATCCATGCCGGAGCAATGGCCTAATTATGTCAAACCACTGTTCTTCGAGGTTCGTCTCTTAATCCCCAACCTTTGACACTGATTTGACAAGAGTCAAACCCTAACAGCTTCTCCCTTAGGTCATTCTCTTAAATGAGTCCGAGATGTCCCTAGGGGCTAACGTCTAATAAGTTTTATTAAGGCTTAGGTTATGAGTACTTGAAAATTTATTTTTGGGTTAAGGAAGGGTGATGAAATTCCCATCTTATCTTGTTTATTTGAATTTTGCCCTTAAAATTAATTCTGTACAAGTGTACAAAATATATCAAACAAGATTTACTCAAAGCCAATAATCAGCCAAAGAGTTGGTCCTATTCTATATGCAGTCTTCTGTTCCTTGCTCCAGCACACTTCAACAGTAATTTAAATGAAGCGCAGAGACACATGCCTAAAATGCAAGAGTCTAAATCGATTTTTTGCAACATGCTTTTACTGTTGGTTTATTAGCAGAATCTTGGTGATGGCACAGAAGAAAAATAATATTTACAGAGAGCTAATTTTTTTTCAAAGCAAGCAACCCAGAAAAAAATTCTGTTTGTAGTTCACTCAATCCTACCGCGAAAATGCGACAAGTTTGAGGGTATTTGGTCTCTGCTTTTGAGAGCAGAGGCCCAAGACTACTTATATATTTCTACAATTCTTGTTTTCTTGATTCCAAAACTTGTACCCTTAAACAAGAAGAAAAGTTAACAAAAAAATGAAATCAAACTGTTCCCATCCCCGGTAACGCGCGCCAAAATTTGATCGGGGAAAAACCATGCACAAAAAGTGTTATTTTGAAAAGTATATGTGCTTTAGCTTTCTTGATACTTCTGTTATAGCATAGAGGCCAAACGGATCGAATCCACAAGGTTAGAAAGCAATAAAAGCTTTAACAGTATGGTTACATGTGTGTTAACAGTTCTTCAATGTTTTAAAGAATCAAAAGAAAAGAATACAAAGAATGAAAAGAGAAGTGTACGGTAAAAATAAAGATAGAAGCATTGAAAGATTATATTTGTGATTTTTGAGATATATCTAAAACAGAGTAAAAAGGAAAGAAAACTCATGGCAATTAACTACCAATGGCTCCACTAAGCATGCTAACCTTTTAGTATTAGTTTCCTCACACGTATCTTTGGCCATCACTAGTCCTTGGTTTAAGAGATTTTCAAAGAATGACCCATAAGATCATTTTCATATTAAAACTCAACAAAAAGAGCAAGCTATACTTAAACCATCAAAACTAATTAGAGCAAGTATGAAAAAAGTAAAGGTAACTTGTCAGAGAATTAGATGTTAGAGCGTTAGAATCTATCATCATGAGCCATCAATGGCTCTTGTAAGAGTAAGACCATGTAGAGGATATTATATTCATGTGAATTATTAAGTAAGGAGTTAGCAAGTTAGTGGTTAGTAGTTAGTTGCCATGAGAGATAGTTAGCTAAACATGTAAAGAGCTGGAGAAGAAATAAAAGAGAAAAAGGAAAAATCTTTCATAGAGTGTCATCATCCATCACAAGAACTTTCTCTTTTATCTTATGATCACTCTCATTCCTATTACATGATCTACAAAAATGAAAAATAAAAAAAAAGTAGAAGAAGAACTAAACTACACATATAGGAGAAAACTACCCTAAAAGCTCTCATCCCTGGAAATGTGCTCAACATTGGGTATTTATAAGCAAAAAAGGGCATCAGGGAGGCTGTATGGAGTTGTGCATCGAAGCTTGATGCACGACTCCACAGCATGGTCATGAAAAGGCGGCCATGGCAGCGTTTTTGGGCCATAATGTGGCCAGAAGGGTAGCGCCAGGGCATGGGTCTGGTACTGGAGGTATGGAACTTGTACAGCCTGCTGGTTACTTGTTTTCTGCTTCCAGAAGCAACAGATTTAGCTTCCAAAGTCAAAGGCTATATTAGGATCTAAAAATCACCAAATAAATGGGAATTTTGATCTTCTTCTTCATTGCACATCATGAATCTAGGAACACACAAGAAAGATATTATTTAGCAGAAGTTTATATAGAATAAGTCTAAAAATGTGATATGAAATATGCAAATATAGAGACCAGTCACAGGTACCGTATTGAATGTGTGTCTGGCTCAGATTAAGCTCGAGATAAGCGCCACGTATCTCGGTCACTGAAGGTCCTATAATGACCTGGGTCTTTCAACAGCTAATTCACTTTGACTGTTAAACATCTTCGATCAGACCCGCGTCTGAAGATCAAAAAGATTTTAAGCTTTCTCAAACCCATAAAGCTCCGAGCTTTTTTTTCAAACTTTTCGAAGATTTCACTATTGAAATGGCTCCAAAACCCAAGCAAATCATTGATTCTTCGCTACGCTACGCCAACCACTGTGGGTGGTTCTTATTCTCAGGAAGCCCCTATTTTTGGTAAGTTAAACGGCTTTCGCCATTAGAACATGAGGAGACATCGTCTCTTAATTTCTTTTTGAAGTTTGAAAACTTCTGTCAAAGTTGAATAGTCATAGTGGACTTCGCAGGTCTACATTTGATTTGTGAATGTGATCCTCACGTTAATGTGCAGGACGCAGGTCTGGTTTGGGACCCAAAGGTCACTATAAGTTTTTTTGGCACGAATGTCCCTTAAACACGAATATTGTGTTAGACGTGTGTCTTGCTTGATTAGTCTACAGTTCTACAGTATTATACCGTATTTCTCTGTTGATTTGTGAATAAAGTGTCGGTTTAAACTGTGTTTTGGTCTCTCTTGTAGATAATCAAGACAAGAAGGGCAAAAGGGTAATAAGAGCTTAATTAAACCCATTTTCGGGTAATTAAATCCGCATTTCTTGGAGGACAAGCAAAGGATCTTCTAGAAGATATATTGAACCTAGACCCTTGCGCACGTCAGACGAATATCCAAAGAAAATACCCGAATCTGAGCATATTTGGAAGGTCCCCGTAGCGCAGCGAACTCCCACACAAAAACAAGGACCTTGCTCCCTGGTATTGCCGCGAAAACGCAGTAATAGCCGTATTTTCGTGGCAAAGTGGTGGGGCCACGCGTAGATCTTTGACGCGTGGCTTGTCTCGTCTTCTAGAACCCTCCTTTGCCTATAAATACTGCAGATATTGGCTGAAATGCAATAAAATTGGAATTAGGCTAGGTTTTCTCTCTTCTAGTTGTAGATTAGGATTTTATTCTTCTTTTATTTTGTATTTTCATTTTCTCTTTAGATCTTGTAGTAGGGCAGAGAGATTCAGAGAGAGATAGAGAGATATTGATGTAATAGATGGTGACAATCTATATAAAGGTGCCTCCTTTCTTCTCTATTGTAATCTTCTCCATCTTCTACATGATGCCTAGTTAGATTTCTCTCATGGTGACTAACTTCTAACCACTAACTAGCTAACCACTTACTCATAATCCACATGAATCTAATAGCCTCTACAAGGCCTTACTCTTGCAAGAGCCATTGATGGCTCATGATGATGGGTTCTAACATCTAACTTGCTAACTTGCTAACCAAGCTAACTCTCTTTTTTCATGCTTTCTTCTAATAATTTTGATGATCTAATATTTGTATTAGCTTGCTCTTGATGTAAGTTTGAATGTGAAGAACCATCTTATTTGTCATGCTCTGTATCGTCTCTTGAAGCCAAGGACTAGTGATGGCCAAGGATCCATGCGAGGCAACTATCACTAAGAGGTTAGCATGGTTAGTGGAGCAATTAGTAGTTAGTAGCCATGATTTTTCTTTTACGTTATTTTAAAAATCAATTTCAAAACTTCTCTTTTATCTTTTCATCGTTGTTTTCACCATCTTCTTTGTTCAACTTTGTTTTCATTTCTTTAATACAAGCTTCATCTTCTTTTCTATTTTGTTTTCCAAATCATTTCTCTTTCGTTTTCTCATCGCAGATTTCATCACCTTCTTCATCTATCACTTCTTGATTTTCTTTTCTTTTCTCTTTTTCTCATTCTTTTACAAAGAAGAACTTGTTAACAACCGACGTGAATAAGAACTATTAATGCTTCTATCCCCTCCCGTCCCTATGGATTCGACCCGTTAAGCCAATGCTATAACGGAAGTATCGAGGGAACATTAGCACACATATCCAATTACATTGATTTCATAAAGACACATTTTCAAGTACTGGTTTCGCTCAGATCAAATTTTTGGTGCCGTTGCCGGGATGGGTATGGTTTTGATTTCATGTTTTTGTTGTTTTGATTTCACGTTTTTGTTAACATTTTCTTCTTTGTTTTGGTGTGCAGCGCAATTTTTATAGATTCTTTGCATTGCAGAAGGCCACCCTTGCTTGCCTCTCTCTCCTCTAGAAAGCAGAAAGCTTGCTTCTAGAACCTTGCCGTGAAAATCAAAGCAAAGCCGTGCAAGCGCGGCAATTTTATGGCAATTGTATTTTGTCTTTTGCAGGGACTTTGCAAGTTACGTATATTGTTATATTCTGCTGCCAATTTTCTGTTTTAACTGCCTACACACTGTAATAAATAAAAGAACTAAATTACGGTATTTGGACGCTTTTAAAATGGTTTAGACATTTGCATTTAGGCACATGTCAATTCAATTCCAATATACTGTATTTTGTTCTGTTGTTGTGATCTAGATTGAGGTGTACATATGGTATTGCATATAGCATAGGATAAACACGTGAGTGATTTATTCGCTTTGTGTTATAATCTTGTCTATATTGAACACTTGCGCGAATTGAAATTAAGGGCAAAACTCATACAGGATAAGGTGGGGATTTCATCACCCTTCCTTAGCCCAAAAATCACCTCCCCACTCACACAACGCAAGCCCTATTAAAAATGATAGACGTTGGCCCCTAGGGACATCTCGGACTCATTAAGAGATTGACTGAGGGTGGAACTTGTTTGAATCTTACTCTTGTAAAATCGGTGTCAAAGATTGGGTATTAAGATATTATGTCTTGAAGATACCGTGGTTTAGCGTAATTAAGGCCCGTTGCTTACGCACGGATACCTCCCACCGTATTTTGCCCCTACCTGACCGATTAGCTTGTGGTCGGATTCATATAACAACCCCGCCGGGTAATCGACCAGTTAGGAGTCATCTAGGTCTAGGTCAACCCTAGTATAGGCTTGGTTTGATTTTCTTTCTTTTTATTTGTTGTTTGCTTTTTCTTTTTTATTTGTGATTGTTTTTTGAAATGAAATTCAACAATAACAATTTTCAATCCTAGTATGAATCCATATTTCACACTAACTCCATGTGATTCAGATAATTCCAACCCGGCCTTTTACAATATGAACCAATGAAATATACCGGGTTTGACTTATCTGATTCAATACAACCCATACCCCTAATCTTATGACTATAATTTTCAAAATAATTTTAACGCTTCACAGAGTCAATGGGGATTCAACTCTCCCGAGTCAAATTTCAACCACCTTGTCCACAATTTTCACAATTTTCACACTATTTGTTTCCCAATTTTGCTTCCTATACTCCTTTTCTAGAACCATCAATTGAAGAAAAATCTGAGTTAGAAAAGAGTATAGATGCTAACCTACAAGAGGCCGAGCGATAATTTCAAAAAATGATGGCCTCTCCAATTTCACAATATTTTCAAGAGTCTTACTCAGTTCCACCTCCTCATAATGAACAACCATCTGTCCTGAAAACGAGTAAGGAACTCTTGCGTGAATCTGAGCCACAATCTTAAAAGATGTTAGACTCTCACTCTTCATAATTTTTCAAAATCAAGATCCTACACTCCCTTTCCGTACATTCACTTGAAGAAAAATCACATCTAGAAAAGAGTATAGAAATCTTGCAGGAGTCTGCGTTACAATTTCAAAATCTTTTTCTCAGTCTATTGATAGGTTGGAAACATAATTGAGTCATTTGGTCAACATTTATAGGAATGAGGAAACACTATCTTATCAATCTTTAACCAATCCAAATATCTCTAACTCTATCAATTTGACCCATGACTCTTGTTATTTTGAAAACTAAGACTCCTATACTACCTTTCTAGAGCATCCACTTGAAGATACATCACATCTAGAAAAAATATAAAAATCTTACAGGAGTCAGTGATACAATTTCAAAAATCTTCAGCTCAGTCTATCAATAGGTTGGAAACACAATTGAGTCAATTGGTCAACATTTATAGGAATGAGCAAACTCTCTCTTATCAACTTTGACCAATCTAGATATCTCTAACTCTATTGATCTAACCCGGGACTCTTATTATTCTAAAAACCAAGATTCAATTTTAGCACACCAATCTGAACTTGACCAAACTTCAAATGTTGAAAATCCTATTGACATTTTGGCAAGTTATTCTTTTCCTGAAATTGAACTTGAGCATGAATATGATCCTGAACTTCAACTTGATAATTCAATTCCACTACCTGATTCCATAATGATTGAGGTGTTTTTTACCTGATTTCAGGCTTTTTCCCGAGTCAATATTAGACCCTCTGCCAATTCATAATGAAATTGAATCACTAATCTTTTATGATCAACAAACTGAACTTGACCAATTTCATACTTTTGAATGTCCTATTGACATATCGGCAAGTTCTCATTTTTACGAAATTAAACTCAATAAGGACTGTGACTTTGATCCTCAAATTTGTGATCCAGTTCGAATTCTTGAATCAATATTGACTCCTATTTCGCTACCCAATTTGAGTAACATTTTAGAGTCAGTTTTGGTTCCTACACCTGTCATTTTTGAACTAAAATCACCAACCTTAGGAAGTCACATTTCATCATCGGGAAATGAATGTGGACTTGAGTTTTAACTTCTTGATTTGAACCCACTTCCTGAACCAATCTCGACTCATGAACCTTTACTTAACTTAAGTCTTTTTTCTGAGTCGGTTTAGTTCTTGTACTTCCTGAGTCCAAATCAATCATTCCATTCTGGGACAAGGGTTTTAATAAATTTGACACTGAAATTATTTTGAAAATTTAGAAATTAGATATGGTAAAATTCATAATAAAAGTAATTCATATATATATCATTTTAGAGGGTTGATTGGTAGTGAAAAATGCATAATTGTCATCATATTTACTATCACATTTTCACATTTATTCATATAAGAATGCACATTTACTAATATTTTGTTATTTAATGTGTGCAAGCCTTGAGTATTGAATTAAATAAAGAATTAAAGCTTAATGAAGCCCAAAAGCCCATATCCAAGCCCAAGTCCAAGCCCAGGTGTAAAAGTGCAATTACAAGAAGTCAAAAGTGCAAATACAAAGTGTAAAAATTGCAAATACTACAAAGAGGGAAAGGATAGAGTTCTATTCTACCCTAAATGCTTGGTGGATGAGGATAAATAAGAGTGCAAGGATGAGATTCATTTTGAAGGGATTTGGATTTAGGGTAACTTGATTTCTAAGTTATCTCAAAAATCCAAAATGAAGAGCAAGGATCCAGCTTCAAGAAGCATATGCCCAGATGGACGGACCAGAGGAGGCCACGCGCGAAAGCGCGCGACCAAAGATCAGATTGTTGCCGCGGAAACGCGGCCCAAGCCGCGTTTCCGCTGCAATCCTACCTTATCCATCTACCAGTTTTCGTGGAGGAGTTTATCCGGGACTCTATCGCCTTCTGCACCTATAAATACCCCTGCAGGCGCAGCAGAGAGGGCATCCAGAGATAGATTAGGGTTTTCTTTAGCTATTTCTTTAAAATTTCTACAAGTTTGTAATTTCGTTTTGAGTACATTGTGGAGGAGAAGGAGCTTGTATTTGGGAGACGTTTTTCGAATAAAGGTTACCTTTTTCCCATTTAATTCTCTGCTATTTAATTTTGCTTTTATTTTGTGATCTCTCTGGTTTAGTTTTTAATCTGCGATCTTCTGATTTATTTGTTTTCTTTCTTTCTCAATTCTTCTTATTAAACAACATAAAAAAAATTTAAATAAATTGAAAAGATTAAAAAATGATGAACTAATTTCTATTGTGGTTTGCTGAAATTCTAAAGCAACCCTAGAGCAGTTAAGCATTGATCGGATTGATGACATTTTTTTAGAAACCCTATGTTTAAGGTAGAATGCTTGAAGACTAAATGATGATTAGTTTCATAATCTAAAGTCACACCTTTAAGTAATTTTTCACATTTCATGCTTAAGAACTTTGACAACGTAACTTCAAGGTAAATCTTCTCTTACGTTGTGCTTAGTTGTTAGGATGAAAACGTGTTGGATCTTTAGGAGTGTCGCTAGTAAGATTCTAAAGTCTTTTTCTCTTGCTTGCATATCCTCTAGAAAACCTAGGATAGAGTCCATGTATTCCAATATGATGATCAATATCCTTAACTTGCACTATGGGTTGTGGTAGAAGATCAGTAAAACCACATCTTTACATTCATATATATATCTCAAATCTAATCTCTTTTCTCATATTTTGAAGATACAGAGGAATCGGCCGAAAAGCTTTCATCGCATCCTTCCCTGAGGATCACGACCCGCTTTGGAGCTTGCTACAGCGGATAGCATTGAGACTAAGAACTCTACAACTCAATTTCTTATTTACAAATTCTTAATTCTCAATCAAATTTTGGCGCCGTTGCCGGGGAAGGAACGGCACGATTTTCTCAAATTAACTTGTTTATTCTTTCTGTTTGCAGGTACAGAGAACAAGAAAACTAATAGCAGAAACACATATAGCAACTCTGTGCCTCTGCCCTCGAAGGCAGAGCAACAGAGCCTACTTCTGTGCCGCGCAAACGCGGCAAAAGCCGCAGAAGCGCAGCAAGAGTAGTTCACTACTAATTCATTTTTCTGCAGGTTGCTGCAATCTGCAAAATCTGATTTTCTGTTTTATTATATATTCTCTGAGATCACCCTGCATATTAACAGTAACTCATTTGTTGATAAATAAAAAAAATTTAGACTCTGCATCTTAGGCACGTGTCTATTAATCTTTTTTTTTATTTTTGTTGAAGAGTGCTGGCGACAAGGTACGTTTGCATAGCATATAGATTAGGAAACACTCTTGGCTGATTTACTGCTTTCTGAGTGATTACTTTTCTGCAGCTTTACACGTACACAAAAATATCTTAAGGGCATAACCCATAAACAAGATAAGGTGGGGATTTCATCACCCTCCCTTGGCCCACAAATCATATCCTCACACTCACAACCCTAACCTTAAGTAAAATTTGACTAGACGTTGGCCCTAGGTTAACTCGGACTCAATAGGAGATTGACTGAAGGAGGAAAATTGTTCGAAATAACTCTTGTCAAATCGGTGTCTAGGCAGGGAATTGAGGGCCAAAAGCCCGAAGAACGTGGTTATTTAATTAAGGAACGTCTCTGACGGAAAACCTCCCACCGGTCTTGCCACCTACCTGGCCGATTAGCTTGTGGTTAACGTCGACAATAGACGTCCTAAGGACAGTCTAAAGTTAGGAGTCATCTAGGTCAAGGATAACCCTAGAATAGGATTTTTTTGTTTGTTTTCTTTTTTTTGTTGATTGGATGAACTTGTTTTGCTAATTGTGCATGCTCGCTTGTCGAGAGACCCACTTACATCCAGGCTAACTAGAACTAGTTCACCACCAAGCAAAAGCCCGACTCACACATGGCACAACCACAGTCACTCCAAGATAGGTTCTATCCTATTAGAACCTCTCTTCCTTCTTGCATCAAGCTTACTATTGAAGGTGTTGACCCATTTGAACTCAAGCCACAATACAACAACACCCTTCCCAAATTTCATGGACTTGAATCCGAGGATGCATACTTCTTCATAAGGGAATTTGAAGAAGTATTTTCTCATGATGAATATACCTAAGTTAGGAAAAGATGCCATCAAACTTAGGTTTGTCCCCTTTGCTTTGAAGGATTTAGCAAAGAAATGGCTCTACATCTAGAGGCCGGTTCAATATCTTTTTGGGATAATTTCATTAAGGCCTTTCTTAAAGAAATTTTATCCCGTTCACAAGACTGCACTGATTAGGAAGAACATCATACAGTTTAAGCAAACAGCCAATGAACCTTTTTGGAAATACTTCAAACGTTTTAAGGACCTCCTTGCCTAATGCCCTCACCATGGGATAGAGAAATGGCGACTTTGCCAAGTTCTATATGATGGATTAGATTATCCTACTAAAAACGCTGTTAGAATCCATGTGCCAAGGAGGATTTCTGCAAAAGAACGAAGATGAAGGATGGTATTATATGAAGAATTAGCTGATAATACCATCCAATGGGAACCTACTCCGGAAAAATTTAGGACTAATGACCCTACTTCTTCTAAAGGAGGTATCCATTCCATTGAGGCCAACGTAGCAACCGATGCTAAGTTAGCTGCTGTTATGCGAAGACTAGAGGCTCTTGAAACTAAAGAGCCAGTCTCTGTGAACCAAGTCAGCCCAACATCTTCGGAGGGCTGTTACTTATTGTCAAGATATGAACCATGTGTTCGAGGAATGTCCTGTCTTCATCACGCATCAAAGCTTGCCCGAACATATGAGTGCGGCCTTCACAGGCCCGCCAACAATCCTTATTCACCCACCTACAATCCTGGTTGGAGAAATCATCCCAATTTTTCGTGGGCCCCAAGCAACAATGATCAAACTAGGCCCAAATTCTCCAACAATTTCGAAAATCCGCCCTATCAACAAAATTTCCCTAGTCAAATCCTCCACCGTCTTTCCAAAATTCACAATGGAGACAAGACTTTCAAATTTGGAAAGAAAGATGGACACTCTAGTTTAAGAGCCACGACACGCTGGGTCAAGTCTTAACTAGGATAGAGATCCAATTGAACCGACAGAGAGACAGAGGGGTACCCTACCGAGTCAACCCATTGCCAAATCCTAGAATCCTAGGCCAACCAATGAGGCTCAAGACCCAAATCAGTGTCACATGGTTTATACACTCAGATCGGGGAAACAAGTTGATAATCAAGTATCCATGCCATAGGATCCATCTCAGTCTCCATTCCATCTAGCTCCACTCCTTCTCCATCTAGCTCCAATGAAACTGAAGTTGAAAAGTCAGCAGTCAAGTGTACCAGCTTATAGCTCCATTTCCAATTAGGCTTAGAAGAAACAACAATGCACATATGGAGAAATTATTAGAGGTGTTCAATCAAGTTAGGCTCACATTCCACTTCTTGATGCAATCCAACAGGTCCCCTAGTTATGCCAAATTCCTTAAGGACATGTGCACCAAGAAAAGAAAGACTAATGTGCCGAAGAAGGTTTTTCTAGCCACTAACATTAGTGAGCTATTGTCCAACCAGATCCCTATTAAGTATAAGGACCCTGGTTGCCCCACCATCTCTTGCACCATAGGTCGAGCCGAAATCAATCGAGCACTCCTCGATTTAGGAACTACATCAGTTTGCTCCCTTTCTCCGTATATCAACAACTTGATTAGGTGAACTCAACCCGACCCAGTTATTATTCAGTTGGCTGACCGCTCAATCAAAGTTCCTAAGGGAGAGATCAATGATGTTCTCATACGGGTGGAGAATTTATTTACCTAGTCGATTTCATTGTTTTAGAGACACAACCTGTGTCTAATCCTAGGTCCCAAACCCGTTATCTTAGGAAGACCGTTCCTAGCAACCGCTAATGCAATCATAAATTGTAGAAACGGATCCATGAGACTGACTTTTGGGGATATGACCAGGGAAGTCAATGTTTTCAACCTAGGTAAGCATCCCTACGATGTGACCGACCAACCCTTTGAGGTTAACTTCATTGAGACATGACGAGTGAGCATAATGAGGAGATCACACTAGAGTCAGAGGAAGAGGAAGACTTAGAAGCAAGTGATCTCAGCCTTGATGAGATCGAATGAGAATCAATCTGAGTTCTATAGAGATGGGAGATTCTAGCTTAACTCCTCCACCCATCGAGCCACCTCCTTCTTTGGAGTTAAAGCCTTGCCTACACATCTTAGTACGCCTACCTAGGTAAACAAGAGACGTTACCGTCATAGTTGCATCTAATTTGACTAATAGGCAAGCGGAAGACCTACTGGCAACCCTTAGGAGACATAGGGAAGCATTGGTTGGACTATGGCAGATATCAGGGACTGAGCCCTACGATAGTCCAGCTCGTATCCATCTAGAGGAAGGGTTTAGACCGAAGAGGGATCCACAACGTAGGCTAAACCCACTCATGCAGGAGGCTGTACACGCCGAAATAGTGAAACTTTTAGATAATGGGATCATTTATCCCATTCCGATAGCGAATGGGTTAGTCCAATGCATCTGGTCCCTAAGAAGTCTAGCTTTACTATAGTAGAGAATGACAAGCATGAGTTAGTGCAAACACGATTGCCTACCAAGGTTAGAGTATGCATAGACTACC